>NMUG010009648.1:0-11207 GCA_002855965.1 Monotropa hypopitys | reverse complement strand
GGATTGTTAGGCTTCCCGTGTGATTCGTTCATAGTTGTGGGTACTTTGAGGTGTATTTTGAGTTAGTGATGTCCTACTCTTACTTGGATGTTAGGGTTATCTTGGCATCATGATTTGAGGTTGTTTGAGGTCAGTATGGTGCCTTGAGGCATCAAGATTATTATGGTGAGTGGTTAGAACCTTGTTAGTCTCTATTGTGAAATTGGGACCTTGATTCTCTTTTGAGGTTACTAGATTGTAGATGGCTAGAGGACGGTTCATAATGTGCGGTGTTTCATTGTGTGGTTGAGTTGGAGTATCATCCCTTGTCTTGGTGGAGTCGGTAGAACTCTTGAAGTGTTTGGAGCGATAGTACAGTCACAGCTATCTTGTGGGTTTCCCTGGTATGACTTTAGGGTCCTCTACCGTATTGGGTGATAGTCTGGATTGGATAAGTAGAGAGGTGAAGTCGCTTGAGAATTAGAGAGTTGGATACGAGCGTTAGTAGAAATTTTGATCCGGAAAATGAATGCATGTTTGGGTCTGGGATGTTTGAAAGTAGGAAGTGTGATCCGATACATTGGAAAGGTGAGCGCTTGGTTGCAGAACTTTCAAAGTTGGTGCATTAGTGTATTCGATAGTCCATTGGGATATGATTTGAGTTAGAGCATGGTTTGAGCATTGAGTTTGAAGTTATGATTGGGGTTGAGAGTTGGTGACTACTCCTTAGTATTGGCTTGCGGTTGTCGATGGCAATTCATGGAGTAGTGAGTTCTTCTCCTTTTGGGTATCGGTCTCGGTGTATCATTAGTCGCTTGTCGTTCTTAAAGCACCAACCCTCACTCGATTCCCTTTGTGTTGGATTGGTAAGTGAAAACCACCCATTTGTTATCCTTTGCCTCGCTTGTTTTGTGAAGAGTTGGAAGCAAAAGGTAGTCCCTCTATCAATTCTCGTTTGGGTCCTCATCTTCTGATGTTGGTGTTTATCCTAATTAGAGTTAGGATACCTGATTCATTAGTGATGCATAAGTGATTCACTCATTTTCTCCAATTGGCTTGTTCATAACCGTCTCGGGTTACACTAGTGTCTATTGACCGTTGTGGAAGCAACACACTGCTTGGAAAGTTTTCTGACTCCTCATTCCAGAGTCTCGATGTTTTTCTTTCCCTTCTCTACATTCCTGTAAATGGTTCGCAGGACATTTGAAGCGGTGGCACTTGCTAGAGTTGCCCTGCAACAGTCTATCTTGTCGTGTTCTCATTTTCTCGGGATTGTCTTCTGGTTTCTCACACCCTTGTTATATACTTGGTCTTCTCGTGGACGTTCACTGTCCCCGTATCGTTATGTGAATCCAACTTGTTGTCGTCTCTCTTGACACCTTACCCTTTGTGCTTGGGCATTCCTTTATGTGATGGTGTCATTTGTTGGAGTTTGTTTGAGAGTGTGTAGGGTGTTGGTTATTGGGTTGGTGAAGTTTGTCTTGTGACATAATCAGTGAGGTGATATTGTATTCATATTGTGTAGTTGTGTTGGGAGTGTCGGGGTAGAATATGTGTCTCTTTTGGGTCGACCACACCGACTTAGCTGTATAGAGATGTTTTGTGACCGGGTGTGTGTAGTCCGTGTCATGTGGTGTAGAAATGACTGTGGAGGATTGTTTTGAGAAGGCGATTGGCCAGCGCATCTCAAATCAAACTTCATAAGTCATTCCAGTACCACACTAGATGGGTGTGCGGGTTTTTGTGTGTGAGTTTTGGAGTCTTGCCCTTTGGCTCGATGATTTGTAGTTGTCCAGAGTGGATTGGGTGATGAAGTAGTTGTGACCGTTCTTTTAGTTGCGTAGTCATACCCATTTCATGTTTGTCAAATTCAAAAAAAATCCTCATCCGTAACTATTGGAGTGGTGTGGTGTATAGACTCTATGTGTGAACCTACCCTAGATGAGCCTCGTGAGTTGCTTTCCCTTCTCTTGTTCATTGTTGAAGCTTGTTAGCTCATTAAGACGTTTCCTTGCCTCGCGGTTGACTTGTTTTTAGCTCCTTGGGAGTATCCATGTCGTATTGGAGTATTCGTTTTGTATAGGAGTATTCGTGCCCCTTGTGTTGGGCACCTTTTGAGGTTGGTTATAGCTGGAAGTTCAGGTGGTGTTGACCATACTTTTGTTGATTGCTGTGTAGTCGTAGCATCTCAGCGTGTCCTCGGTGTGTCCTTGATGTTTTGGCGTGTCCTTAGTGTGTCGACATGTCCTTGGTGTGTCAACGTGTCCTCGGCATGTCCTTGCTGTGTCGGCGTGTCCTCGGCATGTCCTTGGTGTGTTAGCATGTCCTCGGTGTGTCCTTGGCATGTCGGCATGTCTTCGGCATGTCGGCGTGTCCTTGGCGTATCCTTGGTGTGTTGGTGTGTCCTCGGTATGTTGGTGTATCCGCCATGCGAGTTTGTTTTTGGTCGAGTTATTCCTTTCGATGTTGCAAGTTCTTGGGTTGCCCCCATCGATGTTTCGAGTGCTTGAGGTCTTATCTGTGGCATTGGATGTTGTTGTTACGAGTTTTGGGAGGTAACCTATCCGTTTCTTGGAGTGTGGAGAAACGTTCGAAGCAGTTCAATTTATTGAGGATTTATTTTCTTGTCGTTGTATCTTGGTTCATTGACCCTAGAAATTTCGAGGACGAAATTCTTTAAGGAGGATGGATTGTAACAGTCCAGAAATTTAAATGTAATTTCCTATTACTTTAAAATTATTTTTGGGAAGACTTATTCATCTAAATTTCCATTTAAATTCATTTGGAGTAAATCAATATTAAACCCCTTGAATGGATACTCTTCTTAGTCGTTTGAAATCAATTCCCAACTTGATTCTTTCATATTCCCGAGCCTCCTCGGGATGAGTTTTGGGATCACGAGGAGTTGAGCATGCTCTATGTGGGAATTGGAGGTATTCGTCGATATTCGGGTCTGCCCGATATGTTCATTTGGGTCATGTGAGGTGTGGGGACGTTTGAATATATATTTGGAGGTGTTTATTGAAGTTCAGATTATAGCGGAGTACCTGGGCGAAGGCCTAACCATGTTGTTGGCCCATTCTGATCCAGAAATATTTTCCAAATGAAATCACTTTCTTCAAGAAAGTCATATATAATTCAACTGCAAATCCAACACAACTTGAATCGCCTAAATCGGAGGTCGGACGAAAATTATAGCACATTTTCAAGTTTGCAGTACTGTTCAGTGTCGACCGGTACACCGTGCCATTGTCAACCGGTCGTGCTTTTCCAGTGAGGCATTTTATACAGCCTCGATCGGTCGAGTGTGCCATTGCCGACCGGCCGCCAAGATCAAATTTCGTGCTGATTGTTCTAATGAAGGGTAATCTTGGTATTTCGTATGAGGGGAGTATATAAGGTTATTTGGGGTTCGAACTTAGCATCATCCCCTCCATTTCTCTCAAACCCTAGCCTCTCTCACTCTCTCTCTACATTTCTCTCATCTCTCTCCCTTCTCTCTTCAATCTTGGAGCATCCATAGGGGTTTGGCATAAACCCACTTCACAAACCTTCTTCCCCTCTCCTCCCTCTACGCGGCTATGGTGGTGGAACATCCATTGGAGCACGACCCTCACCTAGGGTTTCTTTGGAGCATCGATTAAGATAGAGATCTCTATCCCCTTTATATATACCTTTGGTTTTCTCCTCCTCTCTCTAAGGTTTTCAAAAAAATTTATGTGTGTATATATAATTTTCGATATTAGCTATTGTAGGTTACGTTTACCCTTCAGTTGATCACTTGTATGTATCGAGTAGGGTCTTGTCGAACTCCCTACGATTTCAATTTGTCAATTCCATACTCGATTTCGAAAACCCCCAAGTTTTATAAAAATCCTAGATTTCAATGATGTACTAAATTAGGGATTTTGGTTGATTCAAATTGGAATGGTCACTTAATGGGTATTGTTGAACTTCCGATGTAGCCAATTAGTCAATTTCTCGTTCGATTGTGAAAACCCCAAATTTTTATAAAAAAACCCTAATGCGTCGATTTTGAATCAATTTGGGGAAAATGGTTGATTTTGGATCCTATAGTCCATTAGTGGGTCTAGTATGTGTCTTGACACGTTTGAATCGACAATTGAATAAATTTTGGTATAACTCATGTTTTGGGTCTTATTGTACGATTAGGAGGAATTGCCCTATTCGTATCGGAATTTGTACACGAAAGATAATCATTGGATTAATAACCCTAAAACAAATGCGAAGATAGGTGCGCTAAGAATGACATGTTACCACTGACATTTCGAGACCGATATGAAAAAGAGAAGAACCAACTACTCTTCGAATCACCTTCCACAACCACATGACAATACTAGGGAGTAGTTACTAACTCTCAACTCCAACCATAACCTCAAACTCAATGTTCAAACTGCGCTCTGCCTCAAGTTATCTCCCAAGGGACTCTCGAATACACTAATGCACCAACTTCACAAGTTCTAGAACCAAGCGCTCACCTTCCCAATGTACTAGATCACACTTCCCACTTCCAAACACCACAACCAAACATGCGTCCATTCTCTGGACCAACATTTTCTACTGGCACTCGCATCCACTTCTCTAATCCTCATACGACTTCACTGCTTGACTTACCTAATCAAGCCTATTACCCAATATGGTAGGGAACCCTAAAGTCACACAAAGGAAACACACAAGATAGCTCTAACCACACTATCACTTCAAAAATTTCAAGAGCCCTGTCGACTCCACCAAGACAAGGGACAATACTACAAACTCAGCCACACAAGGGAATACGGTACGTGATGACCCGTCCTTCGGCTATCTACAATCTAAGAACCTCAGTGATCACTTCATCAACTAACTATCTCTCAAAGTTTTCCTTCTGGTGCTTATTCATTACTTTCTCAAAATAAGGCCTTCGCTGTGCTACAACTCACACTAGAACCTCAAAAGAAAGTCAAGATCCCAATTCCACAACATACCAAAACAGGATTGTCAACACGATGCATCATAGGCTAGATCACAACTAAGTCCCCAACTATCCAATGATGTCCCAATCTCTAATAAGGACTATCAAGTTTCTATTCGCTCTCCATAATAACCTTAATGCCTCAAGTCACTAAGTCAATCTCAAAAAATCTCAAGTCACAACCCCAAGTCAACTCTAGCATCCGAGCAAGAGTAAGACACCATCAACGCAACTACACCTCAATACATTGACAACTAGGCACCAATCACACAGAAATTCTACCAACCCAAGAATCTTCTACGCCCACATCTCTATCGTGACAAGGTCTTGCTACACCAAGACATCATCTACTTAAGGAACACTATACTCAATAGGCTAACTAGTGTTGACATGCTTAGTCATCAACGCTAACCTCAATTTCGATAGAGTAGAACGCACCAAAATCCTTCAATAAAATTAAGAAGATACATACCCAGCAGACTAGATCAATTCCGATAAGGCAACGATTCACCAAAGAGGTTAACAAACTACACTTCCACCGAAGAAATATAGCAAGAGCCAATGCTCATCCACAGGGAACAATCGACTTCCAGGGTGCAATGACGGCTACCAAACGTGTAACAACCTCAAAATTTTAAACCATTTTTTTGAGATGTTAAATAAAGAGAAACTAAATTGCAGAAATAAAACCTCTACAACCATATTACCCCAGATTATATGAATGGTGAGAAAATGATACACATGAAAAACTAAAAACGATTAGGGGACTTTATAATCGTAGTCCATTTCGCTTTTACAAGTGTAATGAATAAATAGAAGCAATCGAGGACTTTATAAAATAGTCCTTTACAATGTTACAACAACGTGAATAAGTGACATATAATGAGACGTGAAAGAGTAAGACAACCTATCAACTACCAAGAATCCTAACTCTAAGTCTGGAAAAGAACTCAAGAGAAATACTCTAATCTAGTGAGCCAAATCCCTATAAAAATAGAGGGTCAGGCAAACCACAGCCTGGTAGAGAAATCTATAACCAAATGTCTCTAAAGTTGGGGTGTATGTGTGTGATATGGCAAGGAATATGAATATGCATGCATAGGGATCTCATTATAATTTTCCAAGTTAAAACATTTTCATTTGATTCTTTGACTCAAGTTCAACACTTGATATTTCCAAAAGACTCAACGATACCAACCAAAGAGAGAAGACTAACAATTTTCCCAAAAGACTTGCTTTGTTAAAACAAAGGAATAAACAATCATTATCTCAAAAGACTTTCTTTTCAAACACAAGGGAGTTGGTTTTCAATCCACCAAGTCCTACAAATTCCAAACGACTCATTTTCCTTATTTTCAAAACATTGGTTTCTAGTATACCAAATTTCATCAATTTCCAAGGAGATTGGTTTTTAACATACCAATTCCTTAATATATCAAATCAAATAATTTATCAGGTTTTGGGCTAATACCGAGATAGTGGTGATCAACCAACTAGCCGTAAAATTTCCTCGAATTCCCCAACTCGTTGGGAGGGCCAAGTTGACCCCCATTGTGCAATGTCGTGAATGCATATCATTCAGGGATAAAATTCCATAAAGTAGCCAGCCATAATACACTCTCATGTTTTAGGGTTATTAATCCAATGATTATCTTTCCGTTTACAAATTCCGATACGATTAGGGCAATTTCTCCTAATCGCACGATAAGACCCAAAACATGAGTTATACCAAAATTTGTTCAATTTTCAATTTCAATGTGTCAATACATTCACTAGGCCCACCAAATTATCATTCCAATATAAATAGACCATTTTCCTCAAATTGATTTCCAATCGACACATTAATGTTTTCCATAAAATTTAGGGGTTTTCGAAATCGAACAAGGACATGACAAATTAAGGATGTAGGGAGTTCAATAAGACCCTACTCAACGCATAAATATGATCAATTGACGAATAGATACAACCTCTAGGAGTAAATTCGAAATTTACACATCCATCCATGAGATTTCTTGAAAACCTTAGAGTGAGAAGAAGAAAACCAAAGATAAAAACACAAGGGACAGAAATCTCTACCTCAATCGAAGATCCGCAAAACCCTAGGTGAGGGTTTGAGCTTCTATAGATGATTTTCCACCATGGTTGCGTAGAGGGAGGTGCATGGATTAATGTTTGTAAAGGCCATTTGCCTTGAATTTCCAAGGATTGAGTGTGAGAGAAGAGAGAAGGGAGAGAAGAGGGAGAGAGGGAGAGAAACTGCCGAGAGAGGGAGGGGAGAGAAAAAAGTCGGCTAGGGTTAGGTTTAGGGGTCAAAGTGGTGTGAGCGTTGAGACAGTGATGTATATATATGAGTTCAAAAACTCATTCTCGAAATGCCCTTAATGAGCTGCATATCGATATGCAACATGCCAAATGTTGCACACACAGATGTGCATATCGATATACCCTTAGGGTATATCGAAATGCTTACTGAAGGGAGATGAGCAGAAGGGGTCATCATTTTGATATACCCTAAGTGGTATATCGAAATACAAACTTTCAATTGATTAACCCTCATATCGAAATGAGGCTGAAGTGGGGAGGATCAGGTGTCACACTCCGTAAATTTTAGTACAAATCTTATAGTCTTCTTATCATATTCGAGTGTGAACATACCTTTTAGAGATTCCGTTGAACCTATTCTCTTTTGTTTGATGCTTATCCGAGGTGCCCGGGATGGCCTCGGGGACCAATCTGCAATTTTATTTCAGTTTTGGTGCAGTTGCACCGGTGTAGATTGGAGTTGCACCGGTGCAGGTGTTGTCCAGAGTGCACTGCCTTCTTCTTGAAGCAGTTGCACCGGTGCAGGTATTTGGTGCACCAGTGCAGAGTGATTCCCGTAGGTTCTGCTCAATGTTTGCATCGGTGCAGGTGGGGTTTGCACCGGTGCACAGAGGTTCGGATGTGAGGCAGTGAGGTGTGCATCGGTTGATGCACTGGTGCAACGGGGGTTTGCACCGGTGCAGATCAGGTTTGCACCGGTGCACCTGTGTTCTGCAGAACATCATTACGGGCAAAATGGTCTTTTCGCGTAGGGTCCTATATATACACTTTGGCTCGCGTTTAGGGCATTCCAAGCCCTATTTTCTGCAGAACCCTCCCTCTCTCTACCTCCCTCTTCTCTCCCTCTCCGTTCTCTCTTGCCTATCACTCAATCGGTTGAGCTTTGGAAAAATTGTCGAGTTCTAACGTCGATGAGCGCATCGAGAGCTCCGCATTGACGGTATTGGTTTGTTTATATCCGGTAAGTGTTCTTCCTCTCTTGATTTTATAGTTGCTCTCCTCCATTTTCTAATGATTGAATATGGTAGGTTGCGATGAGAGCTTCGCGTTGACGGGCTTGGAGTGTGGTGGTGCGGCAAACATTTTTCGGCGACCTCTCCGGTGACTTTCCAGCGATGCTCCGGTGGGTAACTTTTAACTCCTACCTAGTATACGTGGGTGTGCGTAGTTCTATTCATTGTTTCATTGATTATCGATCGTTGACTCCCTATGCAAATTCGTATTGTTTGTAGGTCAATTTATTGGCGTCGAGTATGTAATTGCGTTATTATCGTTCGATTGGTTGGTGTTGGTTGACTTAGGAGAATTATGTTGACGATTGGAATGATCTTGAGGTGGAGAGAATAACTTACGTGTCATGGATTATCCTTAGTGTGGCATAGGCACTACGTGTTCGATGAAATGTCCGAATGGGTTTTAAGGTGGAATTTGGGTGCGTTAACCATGTAGGATTATTGTGATGGTCGTCTGGTGATGTGTTCGATACACTTGGGTCCTTACGAGATCGTGAGAGAGTGATTTGTGGAAAATTGGGACTTCTCCCCCTTGTTGTTAATTATGATGAATCTTCTACCTAGTTGGATGTGGTCGTGGAAATCCTTTGGGTAAATGTGAGTCGTGACTTCATTGGGTACTAGCATTATTGTGGTGTGATGGACACGAGTCCCCTTGGTGTCATGACGATTGGAAATCGGAAGTGAGTGTTGGGCTTTACCTTGAGGGGATTATGAATCACGGAAATTGAGTGAGTTGTTCTACAATGAAAGGTACCTAATGAATGCAATGAATTTCCAATATGAGGGATGGATCCTACGAGGACCACCCTTAGCCAATCCTTAATCATTCATCTAAACTCACAAATTAAACAAGGAAGTGTAATGTGTGGTTTGACTTGGATGGTGTTGCCTAAGTCCTGTGATCGTGTTAAGTGGGAGATACTCGTTCCCTTGAAGTCGCGGAACCACTAGATTCCATTGATAGGTGATGATCTAGGAACAAGATCCTTTGGCCATAGGTGGGAGATACGAGTTCCCGAAAGTCTCGGAATATACTGGATACGCTGGCAGGCAGGATCCTGGAACAAATTTTAACACATGTGATTTACTCGCCCTTGTCTAGGGGAGATTGGTGACTCGCTTGTTTAGGAGTCGACCGGAGAAGAATATTGGAATAAAATGATAACCTTATGATGGTAATGCGGTTGTGCCCCTTGGGTGAGCCAAGGTGGGGAAACGATGAAATGTGTAAATCCAATATTCAATATTAACTACAATCATGTAAATCCCAAACGTTACCAATGAATATGGGAACGACGGAAATGATGAGAGGACTTGACGTTGGATTCCTTCCGAGTGATTATAGGTGTTGATAGCGTCTTGACCGTGGTTTGGGTTGAGGGTATGTGGGATTGAGTATTTAGGTCCGCGTGTCTCTTAGTAGAGTTCTCTTGTGATAGTGTTTACGTTGGAGACGTAGGTTGGTTTGGGTGACACTCTACTTACTTGACCTTGGAGATACTCTTAGCCTCCCGTTACTTGTGTGTGTGTGTGCTTCTCCTTGATTTTACTTACCTTTACTTTGTGGCACTTAGGGTTGCATGCGCTCGTGCATGCTTTGTAGTCGTTAGTTGTTACCGCACTGAGCCGTGTTTTTCTCAGACCCTCCTTTCTCTCCCTTTTCCAGGATTGTACTGTAGGGTTTCTCTTGCAGGGTGACTTGGAGCTTGTACTAGCAGCTAGTTCCTTTGGAGCTGCAGTTTTGGCTCTCCTTGTGCTGTTGTACTCTCTCTTCAGCTTTTAGGTTGTTATACAGTTGCAGTTGTATCTTCTCTTTATAGTTTATAGCGAGTAGTTCGGTTGTACTTCCTTTCTTGTACTCTTTCAGTTTGTTGATTGTATCAAGATTAATGTAATGAGACTTCAACTGCAATGCTGCTGTATAGTAACTATTAACTCCCCGATGTTGTGTTTATTGTATTTCAAAAAAAATATATTGAAAATGTTCTACTTAAAAACATGGGGTGTTACATCAGGTGAACACATATTTCGATATACCCAAGGGTATATCGAAATGCCCATAAATGAGGGACTAACAGAGGGTTTTGTATTTCGATATACCCAGAGGGTATATCGAAATACACTAGAAGGAATAGGGGGAAGGGGACTATACATATCGAAATGAGAGTGGGGGAAGGGAGACTCCATATCGAAATGACACCATAGAAAGGTCCATCAAGAGGTTTGACATATCAAAATAAAGAAGAAAGGGGGAACCTCATATCGAAATGCAACATTGAAGAGAATCAATTGGGACTCCTCTATATCGAAATGCACTCCAAGGGATGGACTCCCACATTCCGATATAGTGTTCCAACATGAAACTCGAAACCATATCCTACTCAAATAAGATTATGTGATTGCCAAACGACGTGGCAATCACCCGAGCACTGTTAAACACTATCGAATATAATCTCGGACCTCCTAAACATTTTAAATCCTAAAATGTGGGTCCCAGGAAGGTCTAATTCACCAAATTTTTGATTATATTATAAGAGAATTCTACTAAATGAAATATAAGTCCCAAAAACATTATAAGGAAATTAATTAAAATTTCCAGAGTGTGACAAATTACCCACCTTACAAAAATTTCGTCCTCGAAATTTCCAGGGTTAACGAACCAAGATACAATGACAAGAAAAGGAATTCTCAATAGATCGAACCACTTTGAACGTTTCTCCAAACTCCAAGAAACGGATAGGTTACCTCCCAAAACTCGCTACAACAACATCCAATGCCACGAATCAGACCCCAAGTGCTCAAACATCGATAGGACACCCAAGAACTTGCAACATCGAAAGGAATAGTTCGGCCAAGAATAGACTTTCTAGAAGAATACCCCGACACGCCGAGGACACCCCGACACGCCGAGGACACGC
>NMUG010009647.1:0-11207 GCA_002855965.1 Monotropa hypopitys | reverse complement strand
ATGGTCCGGCGCTCCTCTCTTCGGCACCTACACAACCTATCGGCACCGAGTCAACCCCTCTTCGGCCAAAATGCCTGGCCAAAGGGGTTGAGGGCCTATTGTTGGGGGCCTAACTCTCAGGAGGCCGGAGCCACGACCTCCTCCAGGAGGACCACAGCTCAGACCAGTCATCATATGGCCGAACAGTTCTTAGCCGGCAATAGGGCCTTTCTGGGGCTCTCTCTGGCCCGGAGACTCATAGCCCAGAGGAGGAGCCTAGCCGAGGAGCCTAGCCATCAAGGTCGTGCGACCGAGCAAAGCAGGGCCTACGAGAAGGCACTTCAGGAATCACTTGTGAAGAGGTTCCTCAGTTCAGGACGGCCCGGTCAACAACAAGCAGCGCCGAAGCGTGCAACTTCAGCCAGACAGGACAAAATGCCTCGTTCACAGCGAATATTCCCTCGTGGACAGCATCCCGGACTTTACGCACATGGCAGATACACGCCTGACACAGAATCAGCTTTTCCGTGATTCCCGCCGCACATCAGACAGCCTTTTACAGCTTTTCTGCCGCCCAAAGCTGTCAGACGGCGCCGCCTGACATTGTCGGAAACTTCCCGGAGGGTCAACCACGTCCTCTTCCACCTCAACTGGCAAGCACCTTGGGGACAGTAGCGAAGATAATTCAGGGATTGAGTTCATGACGGCCAAGTCATCCTTGTTGCCGGCAGTCCTGAGAGCCAGGATCCAGCACTTCTTGAACGCCCTCTCCCGGATCTTGTCAACTTGCTCGGAGTATATTTGCTCGGCCTCATCATAGCCGAGATTAAAGTTGATCTTCTCCAGTTCGATCAGCTCGGCAGCGTGAGCAGTGTTGATGGCTTTCAAGTCGGCAGTGTGTTTGGCCTTGAGTGTCTCAATGCTGGCCAAAAGACGGACGTTGTCGCCCGTATTTTGACATCTCCGGCACGTTGGCTGTCGTCGGTTGGCTTGTGTCGGAGGAAGAGGCCTCCCCGTGAGCTCGAGATTCGAGTGTATGGGTGTAAGAGGAAATGTAGTCCAACAACGCCGGGGCGTAGCGTCTGTCAGCAGAGAGTGCCACAGCTTTGCCGACCCTGTCCAAGTCAGCCTCCAACTTCAGCGATGACACAATGGACGAATCTACAAAAGTAGATGTCAGCACAAGGGTGTAAAGTCGAATTAAAGCTCAAGCGGCTTACCCAATGCACCGATGGCACGAGGGATGGGATGTTCGTTATCCGTCGGCTCGAAATTGCCGGACACCACCATGTAGTCACCAGAGTATTTGTCCGAGTCCGGCAATCCGAGGATGATTTTCTCCAATTTTGGCCGTCGGCCCAGATAGTATTTTTCTGACGAGGCGTTATAGCCGATGCAATACTGACCAAAGACGTCTTCGAAGGTCAGGGGCTCTCTCAGCCTCTCGTTTAATTTGACCACACCCATCAGGATGCGGAAGGTGTTTACCGTCACTTGTGACAGCATCAGCTCCAGCTCATGGAAGAATCGGCACAAGAAGGGATGGAGGGGAAATCTAACCCCTCCTTCCACAACGGCCAGGATGGGGATATGTATATGATCCGGGCCGGGTTCTAGTTCATCTTGCGCGGCCAGGGAGATTTGAACTTCGACAGGCACATAATATTCCTCCCGGAAGACTTTCACTGCGGGGCCGGAGGCCAGGCGGATCCGAAATTTGTCTGAATGCTTGGGAGCCATCTGAGAGAAAAGAAAAAACCCCATCAGTTGCGTCGATAAAATCGGATCCGTCGGCACAATATTGAAAATACAAGAGACGCTTGAGCTTCCAGCCCAAGGGACAATCCCCACCGGTTTAACCACACGGAAGAGGTTACAGACTCCGATATGCAGCGGTGCTTCCATTGCACCACCACGAACCATCGCAAGCCTGCCCGGACCAATTTAAAATCGACCAAAAGTGGTCCAAACGAAAAAACAAAGCGCGGTAAAGTAAATAGCGAGGGTCGCGACGCTCACCTTCAAAAATCGAGGGGATCTGGAGCTGGAAGGATGCAAGAGATGGGTGGCTGTTGAACGAATCGAACAAGGAGCAGAGCAAGAAAGATAAGGGTTCTGCCATTATCCACAAATCCAGTATTTATAGGGGAGGAAGGGCGCCTTGAGGGCTGCGCCGGCACGTGCAGAGCGTCACGTCAGTGACGTGGCCGACCAATGGTGGGCAGCCACGTGTCGCCAGCATAATTAAACGACGACCGACCCTTCGGGACTCGCGCCGGCGTGCGCCAAAGCATCAGATCAACCGACAGGGGGCCCAACCGCATGCTGACGCGTGACATTCCATTTAATGCGCGCAGACGACTTTATCGGAAACAGCAACCGGGCCGGCTAAATGTCAAATCAACCGAGATACGAACCAACCAGACGCTGATACGTATCGCCGTACACACCAATATCGAGAACAATGATGGTAAGTGTCTTCCAACACACGCCAACCGAACAAACTATTAGCCGACACAGGGGCTCCGTTTATCAACCTTGCCTCGGCAGGCCGACACAAAGGTTGAGGGGCTATTGTAAGAGCCGAAGAAATATAACCAACGGCCGACAATCAGGAAGTAGCCTTACTTCGGTTCGGCTAGAAACCGGATGGATCAGTCAACAATCGCTCGAGAGTCGGACCGGCGGTGGAGTTTCACGACGCTCCCCGTCGGCCCAGCGCCTTGGGTCTTCGGGTGGTCCTCGGGGACAACTTCACCTTTTTCGTTCTGACAAGCGTGGTACACATCCGCAGCCGAATCCTCCTTGGGGACAGTGTCCCAGGATCTCCGCACATGCACGCAGCTGACATAGCAGCTTTATCTTCCCCCGATGAGCTTGGGCGGTGAGCTTGTCTGCCACGCGCCGAATTTCTGGTCAAACACTCTACACGAGGTAGTTGGTCCGACAACACGCGTGCCGAAGCACGTGGTGGCGACGCGCCGTTGGCCTATAAATACAAGGCTTGGATCTAGAGAAAGGTACACCATTTCTTGTGACTCAAAGCTCTGTCCATTTGCTCTCTCTCTCTCTAGAATCCTCGCCTGACTTCATCATCGGAGGGTTCACCGGCGACTCCGGACGGTAGCCTAACGTGTGTTCCTTGTGCAGCTAGGTTGGAAGCTCGTTCAAGTTGTGCCGACGGTCCAGTATCCAAAGCAGGAAAGACAAACCCCACCACTTCAACTTGCTTCAAGTTTGACATTAGGGAGTACCACTTCAATGTCCCGGACTGAACTTCTTAAATACCTGGACTTAGAAACTGTTAGTGTTGACGAATTGTATAATTTTGATATCTTATTGTGGTGGAAATCTAATGAGACGACTTATCCTATTCTTTCAATCATGGCACATGATCTACTAACAGCTCCCGTGTCTTCAGTTGCCTCTGAATCTGTTTTAGTGCTAGGCTCAAGAGTGTTGGATAAAAAGAGGAGCAGACTAGCACCAGACATTTTAGAATGTCTCATGTGCTTGAAAGATTGGGAGGATGCATGCCTTGGCATTGTAAAGGGTTCAGGTAAAGATGAATTTCGAGGTTATTATGCAGACTTAGATATAGATAGTGATTAGCCTGATTCATTTCTATGTGGGCAATGATGATTGTTGATCCCAATATAGGCAATGATGATTGTTGAGCCCAATCTAGACAATCATGATTTTTGAGCCTTAGATTTATGTTGCAGTAGTGACCGATTTTGGGAAATGATGATTGTTGATCTTTGAATTTATGTTTACAGTTACTCAATTTGGGCAATGATGATCGTTTTTGAGCCCTGAGTTAATTGAACAATGATGAGTGTTTAAATTATTGATCTCTAAGCTCTGAAATTGCAAACGCTGCACTTGCTGCACTAGGCTGCAATCGTTGATGCACTTGTTTCACTTAATGCTGCCTTGTTGTTGCACTTTGATGTCACTTGTTGCTACACTTTTTGCTGCACTTGTTGCTGCACTTGTGTCACTTGATGCTGCACTTTGTTGTACTTGTTGCTGCACTTTGCAGTCGTTTGGTGTCCCTCAACTGATTGTTGAGCCCTACTAAAAATGCACTTGTTTTGTTACACTTGTTGTTGAACTTGTTTCTGGTACTTGATGCTACTTTTGTTGCACTTTTGCTGCACTTGTTTTGCTGCACTTTTCTATCACTTGTTGTTGCACTTGTTTATGCACTTGTCACTTCTTGTTATACACGAAGAAAGGTTCACAGAAGGTAAAATGGAGTCCAGCAGCTAAAGGAGCAGGACCACCCCTTACATGGCACAAGGTAATGCCATGAACTTGTGGGGATTATTCTTAGACAAAATATCTCAATAGATTTTTTATTTAGAACTTATAGCCCATGTAATTATCTTGTGGCAGGCATACTTTGATGTTCCTGAAGGGAAAAATCCTGTAGCTGTCCGGCTTACTACCATGGGCAAATGAATGGCTTGGGTCAACGAAAAAAGCATTGGCCATTACTGGTTCAATTACCTCTCACCTCTTGGGCAGCCTTCTCAGTCCGAGTAAGTAATTTACCAGGATGCATTTTTGAAGCTCTTCAAAAATGCAATAATGGTAGCCTGCTTAAATTTTTTTAGTATCACCACCTGTAGAGTTTGCTTGTGTTTTTTCTTCTTGTAAAAATTATGTTGTAATTATCCCATGAAAAATAAATTTATAAACAAGGATGGTGTCTGAATTTGTAGTTAAGTACTGGATTTATGAGCACTTTGGCTACTCAAAGATGGTGGGTTTCTCTTTATAACTACTATGCAAATTTGTGGTTTTTAAGATGTATAGGTACCTGATGAATCACTTATATCTATTATTTTTTAGATGAATCACATTTTTTGGATAATTAGATGAACCACATTATATCTGCACTACATGTGTTTTAGTTATTACTTGATAGTGCTTCAGGCCCGGCCCTATGCATTGTGAGGTCCCATCCAAAAATGGAATATGATGCCCTAAAATAAAGTGTGAAATTCTAATCTGATTTAGTGAGAAATTGTGTTCCTCACTAAAAGACTATTTTTTGTAATGCGTCATGACAAAATTTGAATTTCAAAAAAAGCACGATATAAGATTAAATTGGCCGACACGACACGAAATGGTTCGAAATAATACGACACGACACGCTAAAAAAGCACGTCACGACACGACACAAGAAGGGCACGACACGATGTGACACGATAAAGTAAATGGGCATGACACGACACATCACGAAGTACGATAATCATGGCACGTCACGGCACGATAGATTAAACTGACATGTCACGGCATGACACGAGACACGATAAACACGGAAGTTTAGTTACACGACATGGCACGACCCGCACGTTTGACACCTTTATCTGTGACAACATTAGTCAGAACTGTGAATGGACGACCTCAGCTCAAAACTGTGATTGGTCATGAGACCTCTCTAGCGAGAATCATTGTGATGGGTACACGTCTCTAGGTCTAAATTAATTCTCTTCTGCCAATTTCATATTTGAAATAGGAATCCCACGAGATTGTACCAGAATGGCATGATGGGTGCCGAGAATAGCGGGAGTGTGTGGAACGATTATGGAAAGGTTGCAGATAACTACAGGCGCTTTCTATAAATGTACCAAGGAGGTTGTGATAACGAGTACGAAATATCTTTCTGTAATTACTTTTCTCTCTCGAATCTCTTTTCTTTCCTTTTCATCAAACATCCTAAGCTAACTTAAGCATCGTAGGATCTTTGGGGCGGCATCACACCGGTGTCAAGATTGTTTGCTGCAGGGCTTGAAGACAAGAAGAGAAGAAACCAGAAATCACGTTATCAGTTGTGCTTTTCATCAAACAGCCTAAGCTAACTTAAGCATTGGAGGATCTTTGGGCTACCACCATACCGGTGTCAAGATTGTTTACTGCAAAGCTTGAAGATAGGAAGAGGAGCAACCAAAAATCGCATCATCAGTTGGCGCCATTTGTAGGAATGATTTAATCATTATTGGTGATAGATTTCTATATGTCCAACACTCGTTCAATGTCCGGAAACTATCATGGAGATCTCCCAGCCATGACTCTTGAGATGTTCTTCGCCATGCAACATCAAGTGGAACTATTAACAAAGAGTTTGGAGGAGGTTCGCCAGGAAAACCAGACTTTGAAGGCCCAGTAGAATGGGGTAAACCCAGATCCGCCCGTTGAAGTTCGTAGAGTGCTCCCAAGGGAGTTGGAGGGGAACAATGAGAGGGTGGATAAGAATGAAGGAAAGATAGTAGAGTGAACTGACGATCAACCCCAGCACCAGGATCCACAGGCGAGTGGAACAGTTAGAGGAGCCAACCCACCCTTGGAGAGGCCAGAGGAGGATCTTCTGGCAAACATGCAAGCGCAGATCGATAGGATACAGAGGCGTGTGCAGGCCAAAATGCAACTCACGGTGGAAGAGTTAGTGCAGACTACTGACTCGCCATTTTCACAAAGGGTGTTAGATCTTCTATTGCCGTCCAAATTCAAGATGCCAGTTATCGAGTCCTTCAGTGGTACTACGGACCCACTGGATCACTTGGAAACCTATAAGAATATGATGACTCTACAAGGTGTACCGAATGAGGAGATGTGTAGGACATTTTCAGTCACGTTGAAAGGAAGCGCCAGGATGTGGTTCAACAAATTGAAGCCCCAGTGTATTAATAATTTTAAGGAGTTAAGTCAGAGGTTCATTAGCCATTTCATAGCAGGCCATAGGTATAGAAAGCCAGACACTTACCTACTGACAGTCAGGCATAGGAAAGGGGAGTCAGTGACGGAGTATACGACTCGTTTTACTTAGGAGGCAATGCAAATTGAAAGTTCAGATGATAAAATGGCCATGGGAGCTTACATTTCAGGCCTGTGGTCAGGAGCACTCTTGTTCAATTTGACGCAAGACCCTCCACAAGATATGGATGAGCTAATGCTCAGGGCTCAAAAATACATGAATGTAGAAGACGCACTTAATGCGCGTAGAAGGCGAGATGAAGGTCTCTAGGGGCAAGCTCTCGCGACATCAGCCCAAGTACATGTGGATCGTAAGAGAAGGACCCCCCATGGGGGTGATGTAGGATAATCGAGGAAAAAGGCCGGAGCCCAGGGTCCCACCTCGGAGAATTGGAGGGCCACCAGAGAAGTATAAACACTACACTGTATTGATAGCATCGATGGAGCACATTTTGGGTGACTTGAGGGATGATCCTGATTTAAAGTCGCCTAGTAAGCTTAAGAGTAACCCCGATAGGCATCCCATGGATACATATTGCCATTTTCATCATGATCATGGTCATTATACCAATGATTGCATTGACTTTAGGGCCCAAATAGAATACCTCATTCAGAGAGGTCGGTTGTAGAGATTCGTTGACAAGAAGGATCAGAGACATCAGAGTAGAGGCCAGTGCCGAGAAGAGAGAGCTAGAGCCCAGAAGAACAATGACCCCATTGGCGAGATCAGAGTTATTCATGGAGGGGCAGCAGGAGGTGGTTCATCCAGCTCAGAGCGGAAGGCCCACTTGAGGAGGTTGAGGCCAGATGATCCGATAGAGGTGTGCTCAGTGGGGATACAGAGCAAGTGCCCTAATAAGTAGGAGGCACCAATCATATTTTCTGAGGAGGATGAGAGAGAAACAGTGTATCCGCATGACGACCCACTCGTGGTACACATGGTTATTGCTAACTTCAAAACCAGGAGGATACTTGTCGATAGTGGGAGTTCAACAGATATTCTATTTCTTCACGCTTATGACTAGATGTGGTTCGGGAGAGAGAGGCTGAGGCTCATGGCATCTCCCTTGGTGGGTTTTGCTAGGGAAGAGATTTACCCAAAGGGACAAATAGCCCTTCCGGTAACCATGGGAGAAGAAGGCAGTCAAGTGACGACCACGGTGGATTTCTTGGTGGTGGATTCACCCTCTGCGTATAATGCCATTGTGGGGAGAGTGCTACTAAACAAGATCAAGGCAGTCATCTCAACACACTACCTGAAGGTAAAATTCCCCACCCTTGAGTGGGTTGGGGAAATGAAGAGAGACCAAAAAACAGCCCGGGAGTGTTATAATTATTCTGTCAGACACCACAATGAAACATTAATGGTGGAAGAGTTGGATGTCAGGGATGAGAAAAAACTACTGAGTGGAGAGCTTGTGGAGCAGCTCATCTCGTTGCCAATCTGGCCTGAAGAGCCGAATAAGAAAATCCAAATTGGAACGGGTTTAGCAGACAGTGAGAGATTCTCTTGTCAACTTCTTGGCAGGTAGCAAAGATGTTTTCGCATAGACACATGAAGATATGCCTGGAATAGATCCACGTATTGTGGTGCACCGTTTGAATGTGAACCCAGATCACAGGCCACTCAAGCAGAAAAAGAGGACCTTCGCACCTGATAGAAGCAGAGCAGTGGTCGAGGAGGTTGACAAGATATTGAGAGCCAAATCCATACAATAGGTACACTACCCTACTTGGATTGCCAATGTTGTGATGGTTAAACAGTCCTCTGGGCAATGGAGAATGTGCGTTGATTTTAAAGATCTCAACAAGTCTTGTCCAAAGGATAGATTTCCACTACCCCGAATAGATTAGCTGGTGCATTCCATGGCTGGCCATGAGCTTCTGAGCTTTATGGATGCTTTCTCAGGGTACAACCAAATAAAGATGGATGAAGATGACCAAGAGAAAACCGCGTTCATAACTGACATGGGTTTGTATTGTTACATTGTCATGCCCTTTGGATTAAAGAACGAGGGCGCTCCGTATCAGAGGTTAGTTAACAGGATGTTTAAAAACCTCATATCCAAAACCACGGAGGTTTATATCGATGATATGTTGGTGATAGGTCCTCAGCGGGCAGGTCATGTGGAGGACCTGGCCCAGGCTTTTGACGTTCTTAGGAGGTAGAAAATGAAGCTGAACCTAGTGAAATGTGCATTTGGGGTTGCTTCGGGTAAATTTTTGGGATTTATGGTATCTCAGTGCGGGATTGAGGCAAACCCGGAAAAGATTAGAGCAATTATAAAGATGAAGTCCCCCAGGACGGTCAAAGAGATGCAACGGCTCACAAGGTGTGTGGCAGCTCTGAGCAAATTTGTTTCCAAGGCAACAGATAAGTGCCAGCCTTTTTTCAAATTATTAAAGAATAGTTTTGTGTGGACGGAAGAAAGTGAACAGGCGTTCAACCAATTGACGCATTATCTGCAGTTCCCCCCACTGCTCAGCTCATCGGTGGATGGAAAAGAATTGTTCTTATACGTTACAGTATCTTTCTATGCTATCAGCTCAGTCTTAATCTGGGTAGAGGAAGGTGTACAACACCCAGTTTATTATACAAGTAGGGCATTAAGGGGATCAAAAACAAGGTATCTAGGGATTGAAAAGGTGGTGTTCGCGGTAATCACTGTTGTCATGAGATTGAGGCCCTACTTACAATCTCAGAGGAGCTCTTCAAAATCTGGATACGTCCAGACGACTCATCCAGTGGTCTTTGGAGCTAGGGGAGTTTGACATAAGTTACAATCCCAGGAGTTCAATGAAGGCTCAGGCCCTAGGGGACTTTTTGGTTGAATATGCAGTGCTAGATGATGAAGTCTCTAGGGGAGATGGAGAAATGTGGCTCCTGCATATGGATGGTTCAGTCACCAAGAAAGCAAGTGGAGCAGGACTGATGTTGACTTCACCGGATGGGGAGAAACTGAAATACGCACTGAAGTTTGAATTTAATGCAACAAATAACCAGGTTGAGTATGAGGCTTTGGTGGTTGGGCTTCATATCGCCCAGGTAATTGGCTTAAGGTGCCTAGCTGCGATGAGTGACTCTAGCCCAGAAATTTGATAAGTTTTCAATCTCACAGATACCCAGAGCAAAAAATCAAGATGATGACTTACTGTCCAAGTTGGCTACCTTAGCAGAGGAGCTCCATTCGACAGGAGTACTGGTTCAGACATTGAAAGTTCCAATCATTGAGGAGGCAAAGCTATTAGTCATGACCATTGATTATTCTGATTCATGGGAAAGGCCCATCGTTAGATATATTAGAATATGAGAACTGCCAGAAGATAGGCTGGAAGCCAGGAAGTTAAAGATACAAGCAGCAAGGTACACTTTGATAGGTGATGTCCTATACAAAAGGTTTTTTTTACCGTATCTCAGATGTTTAATGAAAGGTGAAACAGACAAGGCTATGGAAGACGTTCATGGGGGAATTTGTGGAGCACATCACGGGGGCATAGCCCTTGCGCACAAAATAATCAGGTTGGGCTATTATTGGCCCACCATACAGAATGATTGTGCGACGCTGGTCAAAAAATGCCATTCCTGCCAGAGGTTTGCTAACATCTCCCATGCGCATCCAACTCAGATGAGTCCCATGAAGGGACCTTGGCCTTTCGCACAGTGGGGAATGGATTTCGTTGGACCCCTTTCCAGGGGGCAGGGCAAAGGCAGTATGTTGTAGTAGATATTGATTATTTCACGAAGTGGGTTGAAGCTAAGGCTTTATCCATTATCACCTCCCAGGCCACCATCTCTTTTGTTTTTGGCAGAATAACATTTGCAGATTTGGTCTGCCTAGGGTGATGGTTGTAGATCTCGAAAAGCAATTCGACAGCTCAGAGTTCTAGGATTTCTATACTGAGAAGGTCATACATGTGCACTACACATACAAGGCCTATCCCATGGCTAATGGATAGGCTGAGGTCACAAATCGCGAAATAAAGAAGGAAATCAAAAGAAGATTGAAGTCTGCAAAGGGGAATTGGCCAAATGAGCTACATCATGTATTGTGGGCTTTTCAGACATCACCTAGGTCAGCTACGGGCGAAACACCATACCTCCTAGCTTTTGGAGCAGAGGCGGTGGTACCAATTGAAGTGGAACTGTTAAACTACAAGACTGATTCGTTAGAGGAAGACGAGAATGGAGAAGAGCTCAGGGCTGATCTAGACCTAATTGAGGAAAAGAGAAACAGGGCAGCAGCAAGGGTCGCTATCTATCAATAGAGAATGGCGAAATATCATAACTCCAAGGTTCAGCCCAGATCATTTCAGTCTGGTGACTTTGTCTTAAGAAAAGTTGACTCCATAGGAAAGAGGGTGAAGCAGCTCCAGTCCAGTTGGGAAGGACCTTATCAAATACTCAGGCAATCCAAGATGGGGGCATATCGCCTCGAGACCTTGAGACGAAAGTAGTTACCAAA
>NMUG010009646.1:0-11208 GCA_002855965.1 Monotropa hypopitys | reverse complement strand
TTGGGCCACTTCCTTTGATGGTGATTTTAATTATGTAACATTTTTTGATAGACTTGGCTAGGTATGAGAGCTAGACTCAAAATGTTGTGTGACCTTTAACTATACAAATTAATTTTTAATTCATATTACATACATCAGTGTGTCAGTCCCCGCTAACACCACTTAGTATCGTAAATGACTCTACCGGACTTGGGCTATGCTGGGGAGGTTAGCAAGCTAGAGGCAATTATGAGTCATAATACCACTTGACTACTGCCATATACAATTCTACGGTATGTGTTGGATAGATCGTGGCTACTATGACCGAGATCCAATCTTAGACAACCCTTCACTAAGCCCATTGTCAAGAACACCATCCCATCACTTGCTAAGCTTTTGGTGATCCAATCCTTTTCTACCTTGTAAAGTTTCTTTGAACTGGTCCTATCAATTGAAGATGCCATGATTTCCAACCTTCTCCAGAAGGGTGAAAACATCCCGTGCAAGAAGAACTTTATCACAAATGGTAAATCCCTAGATTCAAGTCCACTGAATAACAACAACAATACCTATATCAACAACTACCCCATCCGTAACCAACCGACTGACATAAACAACATCCAAAACCAACCACCATGACCAAAAAGGCACTTTACAGATCTCAGCATACATCTATCTGTAGATAAAATATACACGAGTGATCGATATCCAAAGAAACATTTCATTGATAATCAAAAATTTCATTACAACAGAAATGAAGTACAACAATGAAAACGAAAAATAAAATACAAACCGAATCGAGCAGTAGCTCTGTCCTTAAAACAGATTCGCCGCCTCCGGGGATGTTGAGGTTTCGTCGGCGTCTGTCTCCCAGGATAAGACGGTACTTGACTACTGTCCTTGGAACACCACAAGGACAGCCTTGGCGAACTTCGCTGAGCTGAGCTCTCTCTCTCTCTCTCAAGAAACGAAATTTGGAAAGAAGTTGTGTTGCTCTGTTTTTCTCTGGTGGTTGAACTCCTTCTACAACAGCTGAATATATAGAGATTGAGCTCCTCTTGGAAGATGGCAGCCTACCCTAAAATGAGGGAAAGAGATTGGGGAATAGCCCTAAAACAGGGAGGAGGGAATCCCTCTCCTTATTTCGGGTTGGGTATCCCAATGGCGGCTGGTTGCCCCGTGGGACCCTCCAACCTACCATTCATCCACTAAAATCCAACACTATCTACTATTTTGAATGCCTTTGCAAGATGGGATGCCTCAAATCCCTCAACCCTACTCCACCTCCTAACCTACTTCCACCAACATATGACCCCACCTTTTACTGCGCATTTCACCAAGGAAATGGACACTCTACCGATCGATGCATATGGCTACACCAGTTTTAAGACCTTATTGACAACGAGGTGATACCTCTACACACACTTGCACCCAAACCTCATATCATCAAGAACCCTCTCCCAAACCACAACAACCAAGGACCTACCATCAACCTCAACGACACATGTTCCCATGAGCGACCCCTTTCACTTTTTGAGGGAGATCTAAGTGTAATAGTGTTTGGAATTTAGTACTTTTCCCTAATTAATTCCAGGTCAAAAGGGGTTAGACAAGAAGCAAAGTCCCATATATACAAGTTGATAGGGTTAGGTTTTGATAATGTCTAAACATCTTGCAATTGTTCTTATATTTCTTAAGTTGAGGCTTAGAGAACTTAATGACTTAATGATTAAAATCCAATCTCTCAATTTAAATAATTGAGGATCCAATAAGAATGAATGTTATATGGTCAATCTAGGAAGATTACAATAATTTACAAGACTTCTAAAGTATTTAAAACATGAATTCTCGGTAATAGAATCATGGTTTCCCAGTTGAACAAGTGAAGAAAATCAATTTTGGGACCTTATTGGGGACCGGTCGCAGGACCGGATCCACCGGTGTCTAGGACCGGATCCACCGGCCCTTCTATCGATGCATCTACTGGTCTGCGACAGTTGAACAAATATTTTGAAATTGTGATGTTTGGTCATTTGTTCGTCTAGAATCTTCTTCATAAATGGAATTCAACTTATTTAAAACCATTTTCAATTCAATTCGAATTCCTAAATGGCTTGGTTTGACTTATACAAAAAGATTTGATCTTTTCCAAAAATGGGTTCTTTGCAATTGCTTCAGACAAAAAGTAACATTTTTATAAATCAATGTTTATGGGCTCTGGCCTATTTTGTATCTTTGAAGTAGTTATAGCCTTTATCTTGTCCTTATTTTTGTCCTATTGCTTGGAGTTTGAAAAAATTCATCCGTTAGTCGATATGAAAAATAATAGTCTGAGATGTTGGAGTGCAGAGCAACTGATATAGAAGAGCAGCGGGTCGTAAGAGAGAGAGAGAGAGAGTTAGAAGGGTCATTGCTGCATTGTCTATGGCTACAGAGAGAGTGCAAGGGGGTTGCTTTCTAAGGGGGTCGATAGAGAGAAGGGATTTTTGGAAAGAAAACCGGTAAGCTTGTTTGTAAGAAAGGTTTTGATAGAAGCTTAACAAAAACAAGTAAAAAGTTCCCTCACATACACCATCTTACCTCACACACTCTTAAATGGTTTATTCATGAAGTGAGGTAGAGATCATATTTCGTGCTTATCCTTATCCCTACATTGGCACATTCTTATATGGATTAAGCTTGGAATGTTGGTAGATGATACATGTGCTTCATGGTTTAAATATTCAAGAATGACCTAGTAAAAACATGACATGCTTAATGTTAAGAACACCTTTATGATTTGCTCTCCTATATGCATGAATTCCCCTACGCTAGAGTTATGAATATCTCTCTCACATGCTTGGAATATCTTTGTTAAAAATATTCATGGATGATTTCATATTCTAAGAAATGCTCATTGTTCATTTAAGAAAATCTATCTTGAGAAAATCGCCATGAACTAGCTCACATGCAAATATATTCCCTTGGTTCAACTAAGTAAAATATGCTAAGACTACATGCTTGCAAGAATCCTTAATGTTATCTATGCTCACATGTTGTAGATCTTTTATGTTGCTCTCTCTTATTATTGCAAGCTATTTCACATATTGTATTGCATAGATCTTCTTAAGCTTGACAGAATTACTTTAGGAAGAAGATATACTTAAAGCTTACCATGCACTCTTGGTCCTTGCATTGGAAGAATATTTATTGAAGAGTCTATCATCCACTAAGAAGACTTAAAGAGTAGTCTGCCAGGATTTATTTTTGCCTTGTACTTCATGTTGTAAACCTAAATTTCATTTCAGTTGTAAAAGTTTAATAGGTTACATCTCCAAGGATTAGATCCTGAGAAGGCAATTTTAAGGATTAGGAGATACTTTACTTATAAGTATCCTCCTAGGACTTGATCTTAATTGGCCAATAGTTATAGAGTCCAATATCACTTCATCGTGCTATTTGAGATCTTTCTTGAGCATTGATTTTCTATCTATTGAGCAAGTATGACAGGGGGTGTGCTTTGACTATAGCACATCTCTTGGTTTTCTATCTTTCCAGTCATACACTTGTACTTCACTTTCACAAATACCTACCCGGTGAGACTTGTACTATATCTATTGTGTGATCGAATGGAAAAGGGCGAAAGCCCTCGGATAGAGTTTCTAGACTGTCATAGGCAACATGCTTTCACTTTTGACCTTTATAGTTGTCCCCTTCAAAAACCTATACCTCGCATTGGTATAGTCAGGTTTTGTATTTGTACTGGGAATCTGTGCTTCGCGTTTAGCACAGTCAGGCTTTGCGTTTAGCCTGGGTTAGTGTTCCTCGGCCCAAGGGGGGTCGGGAAAAAAGAGTTTGCGTTTATTCTATAGTTGTGGATTACCCTAGCTTAGGTAGAAGTTAGGAAGAGAGGTTCGTGTTTATCTCTTTACAGATTACATAGTAGATATCGGGGTGCTCCCAAAAGGAAACGCCCTGAAGAGTGGACTAAGCAATTGCTGAACCACTATAAAAATCTTAGTGTTACTTTCTATTCCCTATCACTGCTTTACTTATTTACTTATTCGCATTTTTATGGTTTGTGATTATCAATTTTTAAAATTAACAAAAAAAGACAGAAACACCTATTCACCCCCCTCTAGGTGCAATATCACAAGTTATCTTCGGTGATTCTATCCCTAATAGGTTGAGCAATGATTACATTTTGAACTCTTTGTACACAAATACACGTGTTTCCAAGGGAACAAGGTCCGCAACTATGCTACAACGTTGGGTGCAGTTATAGATGAAAGTATGTGGAAGCTACACAAATTCTAGAGGAGGGTGAATAGGTTTGACGATTAAAAATTAATTGGATTTCTTTTAAAACCCATTTTTCGATTATTAACCAATTAATTGTATTATTAATCAATAATAAAAGTAAGATAGAAGGTGAGAGACAATGATCCCTGATTTTGCTTCTTAGGGCGCGTGACAAAGTGCTCGAGCACTTAGAATGCGCCACATGAGCGCGTGTACTGGCAGAGAGCACCAAAGGCGTACCAAGCACTGAGACTTAGTCAAATTTTGATGCAAACGGAGTCCTAGAGGTCCCAGACTAACCCAGGGACAAACCACACTCTTTTTCCAACACCAAAACACATGTTCTAAGCCTAAAATGAATTTTATGATAATAGAAAAAGCTAAAACACTATAAATGAAGATTCAATGCAATGAATGCAATATGACACAAATGAGTAGTTCCATCAGAAGTCACGTCCTCAACAAGCATGACGAATCGAATCATCATCCGGGATCAAGGTGCGAAAAAACTAACCTATCACTAATCTGAACAAATAATAAAACCTGAAAACCTACTGATTCTGGATGGTTTTCCAATAAATAACTAACATACAAATTATCTAGGCATCTCACTAAGATGCTAGGAAATAGCCAAACATACTAAAAATACTAATAACAGAGATATGAGTTTTGAATTAATTGATAACTGCCAACGCCTCCTTTTCTGTGCACTACGATCCAATATGAATCACGAGGACAGTTTAGCCACCAACAAATAAAAGAGTAATAAAAGAAGAACAGGTACAAGACTCTTGTCATACAATTTCTGCTTCAGTTTATCTTTGAATTCGACATCTAACTTAATCGTCAAATATAGTTTGAATGACGCAACCGTGTGTACTCAAATCGTTGTTTTGCAAGTTATTTGCACGACAGAGCCGAAAAATGTTTCATCATTACACAACCTAGAGAAAAATGGAAGTCCATAATTTAAATCCTCATAATCCCTACCAACTCTCCCAATTTAAGAGATGGAATCAAAATGATAAAGAATGTCATTTAATGTTGATGCTGGAAACTCTTTGGAATCATTAGATTTGGCGATAAGTAATAAAAAAGTGTAAATGAGATGCTCTTCTTACATATTTATGATTCATAGTACAGAGTAAGCATTTTGAGTCGAGAGGAAAAAAACCTTTATCGTCATTGCACATCTTTGGTATACATTTGCCATACTTTAAAGAGAGAATTTGGTATTTGCCACTTCGTCAATACCAAATCTACCCTACCCCAATGATGGCATGCTATAAAATTAGTGACAAATGACCATAGCCAGACATGTTACAGTACCTCAACTTTGTCTTGCTATAATACTCAAAAGCAAATTTTGGTTATTCAGCTGATTCAATGGTGGTGATGACATTTAGTTTATTTGTCTCATATAATGCAAAAAATATGATTTGGAGAGAGAGAGAGTAAAATTTAGGGGGGAAATATGGAGAGAATAATATAAAAAAGATTGTATTATTTTGTATTGATTTATAATTTATAATTGATCTAATATATAAAACAAAACACAACGGTCCTGGCACCATATATTTTTTGAGACATTTTCTATCCTTAGATGGTTTTAGAGTTTGATCTTAGTATCCTAAAATATATTTTCACATAATAACTGAACTCGTGATCCGAACATTGATCACGTATATTTTGGATATCCGTATTAAAAATTCGAACTGTTGATAAATTTTAAAATAATATTTTAAGTGATAATATAAAATTATTTTATTGGGATAACTATAACCGTTTTATCCAAAATGATTAGTTTTTATACATAACTTTTTTTTGGAAAAGCAAAAATATTATTAATAACAAAATAATTACAAAAGCCACATTAAAGAAACACAAACAGACAGTTGTAATGCCACACTAGAATCTACCAAAACACAGAAACACCCCGCAGCAGTTACAGTTTTTCGAATGAAATGATTTTTTACAGAGTGACTTAAAAAATTATTTTAAATTATATTAACGGGTCAGATTATTTATATGAGGCCTCGAAGTACAGAGCCCAATGCCGGCATTGCGTCGTGCCATAGCCATGATGAGCAAACTCTAGTATTTATACATGATAGGATGAAAAATTACAAATATTACAATTAGGAAATACAATAAATGAAAACAATAAATCTCAATTATATAATCCTAATTTAGAAAATAAAGAAAATGGTAAGCACTATTAATGAAATATTAATATATGTTTCCTATTAAATAAAATATGTTTTCCTTTAAAACTCTCCCTCAAGTTGGAGAGTGAATATATGAAGTCCCAACTTGCCACTTAAATATTGAAATTATTCCTTTACCGAAGGTTTGATAAAAATATCTGCAAGTTGAGATTTCGATTGAACATAGGATGGTACAATTACTTTGACTTGCAATTTTTTCCATTTTTCCAAACAATTTGGCAATCAATCTTTATATATTTTGTACGTTCGTGAAAAACAGGATTTTTGGCAATGTGGAGCGTCGCCTGGTTGTCACAAAATAAAGATGTCGGTTCATTTTGTGGAATTTTGAGAATATATCATACATGTCGGAACTATAGCTCGATGTTCAGTTTCAGTAGATGAACGATACACATTTGATTGCTACTTTGATTTCCAAGATATTTAGAAATTTTCTAGAAATACACGGAATCCTGAAATAAAATGTTGAGTTGTCTCACAACTCGCCAAATCTAAATCACAGTAAGCCTTTAATGTAACAATCCAAATTTTCAAATCATTTGCAAAAAATATAGAATCATAAGAGAAATGATAAATATTTATCATCCATATTTATTTCCACATAGATACATGCCGAACGAAAGAAATACATTGGACACATTCATATTCACTAGCATATATTTGATTTACAAAGTCTTTTACAAATAAGAACAAGAAATGGAGTAAAAGATACAACAAATGATAGAGAGAATAGACCTATCAACTACCATGATGTCATACTCCAATATCGGGCAAGAGAAATCTGAAATATGCAGCTTGAATCCAAAAGGAGGATCCAGTACATAAAAATATAGGGTTAGACAAAAGCCTAGTAGAGAAATCTATATCCAAATATCTTTAAAATTGGGGTGCATGTGTGCTAGTGCAAAGAGTGTGAATTATACATGCATGAGGATCACTTTTCATATTTTAAAAATCATTTTGACTCAAGACCATTTGTTTCCTTATTCAAGTCCAACTTGTGATATTTTTTCCAAAATGCTCAACTTTGACGAAATCAAAGGATATAAGTTAACAAACTCTAAACCTTTCCAAAATGCTCAACTTTGACGAAATCAAAGGAGTTAAATCAATAAATTACAAACCTTTCCAAAATGGTCAACTTTAACGAAATCAAAGAAGTTAAGTTTATTAAATTATGTCACGTCCACATCGACGAAGTCAATAGAGTCCAATGTCAACCTTGGCGTATTCAAGGGACCAACATAATCAATATCCCATATCAATAAAGAGTTATTAGGTTTCGTCTACTTCCATGGCAGAAGCCCACTGACTAGGCTACCCGTATAATTTCCTAATATATTCTCGACCCATCGGGAGAGCCCAATCAATCCCTCATTTCGCAATGTCATGGGTACTAATTACCCAGGGAATGAATTTCCCGAATGTAATATAGCCAACCCAAATAATCTCCTAGGCATAAGCCAATTAATCCATTCCTTTCAATCTTTTTTTCAACTCATCTAGATTAAGGCAATACTCTTCCTAACCTTTCAATTTGACTCAAAAACATGATTTCCAAATTACTTTCCAAACATCGAATTTCAAGTGTCGAAAGGGTCATTACACTATGTTTCCAAAATCCATAGTCATTATTCTCAAACCAATTTATCAATTTTATGAAGAACCAAACCTAGGGTTTTATCAAAATTGGGGCTTCTTCAAATGTGTTTGAGGTTCATAAAATTGAAGTCGTATGGAGTCTAATGATGTACAAAAGAACACAATCCCTCAATAAATTGAAGGGTCCACAAAACCCTCAACGCAAATCATGAAAATGTCCTCACCATTTAGAAAGACTTAAGGGGAAGGAAGAATACCAAGATCAAAGATACAACGGATAGAAATCTCTAGCTTTGGAGGGAGAACCTGGAACATCGCAGGTGAGGGTTCTTCATACATGTTGATATGCACGTGTACAGATAGAGCTCAACATGGGGATCGATGTTTTTGAAAGAGCTTGGCTCTGAAACTCCATGGTTTGAGAGGGAGAGAGGAGAGAAGGAGAGAGAGAAATTGCCAACGGAAGAGGGGAGAGAGGGACAACTAGGGTTTAAGAGAGAGAAGGTGTGTACAAAATGTATTAGGGCTTAGATGATATGTGTGTGTATACAAGTCCAGAAAAATCCCAAATTTTCTCTTAATGAAGCACATTTCAATATGTGCTTCATCACATATTGAAATGTGCACAAGTTGGGATGATGAACAACCATGTCGTATTTCGAAATGTGATGGAGGAGGGAGGGTATGCATTTCGATATGCAAGGGAACTGGGGTAGATCAAATGGCCTTCATTTCGAAATGTGGCAATCAATGGAGTGAACTACATTTCGAAATGTAGTTCACTAGGGCACAAAGTGAGCCTATATTTTAAAATATAAGGGGAGAAGTGGCAATCCTATTTCGAAATGTGTGCATGCCAAATGAGTATAGCAAGCACTCTAACATCAACAACCACTTTCAAACTGTGAGACCCCAGTCCTAGAAATAGTGACCAGAATATTATTTTAATTTAAAATATAATTTCGAAGATTTTCGGAGTTTATTTAGTAATTATTTTAGGAACATTTACGCGAAATAAAATTTTCAAGACGATGAGAAGCTCGTGACAAACAGTAGACGGGCATAGGAAAATTGTTTCCGAGATTAGCATTGCACAAGTACCGGAAATCACGCATCCTTTTTTTGAAAAGCTAAAAACTCTGGAACCATCGGAACCAAAGCGGGAATTTTATCGGGATTAAACACGAATTCATTCACAGAGCCATGAGATGATGAAACAACAACAGAAATCCGAAATACGAATTTTTATAAAGTCTCGTCAGAAAGACAAAACTTTTCTGAGGAATAGTTTTGCCAAATTATCTCATCTCGGTTCAACGAGAGACAGACACAAAGTTTTGTTTAAAGTAAAAATATCGAAAGCCAAGTAGTTTTCAAGACATTGTTCGATTCAAATACCGACAATTTCTAAATTCACGATTCGTCTCAACAAAAATTATGGTAGTCTCAGTTTTCTGAGCAGCGGGATCAACAGCAGTACGGGGCAGACAGATTAGGGTTTTTCGGTACAGTGTAAATCATTTTTGAATTAAAAGAAATTCAATAATCATTTCTCACAAAATATTCCATCCATTTTTGCTAGAAAACCAAACCCCGAACCACTCCTTAGATGCGTGTTTTTTTTTTGAAAATCACACATCCTAATCAAATATCAACGGTAAAATATTTCCTGAGAAGTCTGAGCAGACTCTGGAACCATCGGAACCAAAGCGGGAATTTTATTGGGAATAAACACGAATTCATTCAAAGAGACGTGAAATGATGAAACGGAAAAAGAAATCCGAAATACGAATTTTCATGAAGTCTCATCAGAAAGACAGAACTTTCCTGCGGAACAGTTTTGCCAAATTATCTCATCTCGATGCAACGAGAGCCAGGCACAAAGTTTTGTTTAAAGTAAAAATACCGAAAGCCATATAGTTTTCAAGACAGTGTCTGATTCAAATACCGACAATTTCTAAATTCACGATTCGTCTCAACAAAAATTATGGTAGTCTTAATTTTCTAAGCAGCGGGACCCATAGAAGTATGGGGCAGACATATTAGGGTTTTTTGGTACAGTGTAAATCATTTTTGAATTAAAAGAAATTCAAGAATCATTTCTCACCGAATATTCCATCCATTTTTGCTAAAAAACAAACCTCGAACCACTCCTTTGGCCATTTCCCGAACCACTTTTGGACCCAAGCTCTTGTCAGCCAGTTGGGGAAGTTGGTTGCTGACTAACTGGATGACGAACAATGTCACATCTATAGATGCGACCTAGGCTTATATTAGGGGAAGCTCCCAGCTGCATTCTACATAGCTCACAAGAGCATTAAACGATATAGAGGCCACTTGTGATTCTTTTTGGCTACAGACCATGGTTGAGAAACTATCTTCTCTCCATCGCACCGATACATGGGATTTTGTGTTGCTTTTACCTACTAAAAGTACTATTGGTTTTGTTGGATTTATAAGATTAAAACCAGGTCAGTTGGTTCAGTTGAGCGCTATAAGCTAGATTGGTTGCTAAAGGTTTTGTTCAACTTTGTGGAATGAATTATGAGGAGACTTTTGTTCAAGTTGCCAAGATTACAACTACATGTTGTCAGGACCCATTCCAGAATATAATAAAAATATATATAAACTGGCAATGGATACATGACTAAACAAAGCATCAAACAGAAAACCCAAGTATTATACTAGCATTCATCTCATTTTATTTATTTTTTTCAACCCAAACAAAAATATAACAGCAGAAGTACTGAAAAGTAAAACTCCAAGTCTAGTGGTCTAACAAAAACACCACTAACAAAACACAACTCTCTCAAACTCCAAATTGTCATAAAAGAACCAGTCTACCTCAAACCTCAACTACTGAACAAGATGAAAAAGAAACTGTTTCCAACACGGAGCAACCTCTACTAAACTGCCCTTGAAAGTGGCAACTCGGAAATGGCTGACATGTGAACCTGCTACTCTTCCTGGCCTGGATATAGATTGCAAAACAAACAAGAAAAAGATATCCAAGAGTGTCAGCTACACAGTAAATATATGCACATGAAATGTAAGTGCAACAACTAAACAACAAGCTACAAGTAAAAAACAAGTACTAAGGAGTTGTGCCTCTCCCTTT
>NMUG010009645.1:0-11209 GCA_002855965.1 Monotropa hypopitys | reverse complement strand
AAGGAATAATCGGTGGACTCTTTCCGGTCGCCATACACATAGAAATAAAGCCCCCCTGGAGAGAACAATTGCACTCGGCGTCGATGACAATCAATGTGGGCATGGAAGGTAGACAACCAATCCATCCCTAGAATCAGATCGAATCCAGACATTTCCAGGACAATGAAATCAAAGGTAAACCGGTGGTCCTCAAGAGTCAAGTCACAGTCTCTGCACACTCGGTCTAGATGAACACGGCCTCCAATGGGAGTGTCAACAAACAACGATGGATCAAGGATATCCAAATCTAACCCCAAAGCACGGACGAAAGATGCATCTAAGAACGAATGTGATGCACCAGAATCAAACAACACGCTGGCCCAAGAATTATAAATGAGAAACATACCCTGCACAACTGAGGACTCTGGTTGCTGATGAGCCATAGATGGAGTAGAAGCTGTTGGAATGGCAAAGACTCTGCCCTGGGTCGTCGGACCCTGCTGACCTCCTCCTCTCGGATGGAACGGCTGCTGAGGCCTGGCAGGAGCCAGAACTCCTCCAGTACGGGAAGCTTGTACTGAACCTAAAGGACCTTACTGTTGTGGGCGCTGTTGCCCACCCCTCTGCTGCTGCGACTGTGATCGCCCATCTCTGAAATCTCCTGCCCTCTTGGGACAATCTCTAGCTATATAGCCCACCTGGCCACAATCATAATACCCTACAGCCCTACAATCCTCTCGCACATGCCCAGTCTGACGGCATCGATGGCAAATAGCAGGACCCCGCACGGACCCTGAACTGACATGTGATCGCTGGCCATGAGAAAAGCGAGACTGCTCCTGCTGCCACTTCCTCCCGAAACTGCCTGAAGAAGAAGAAGAACTGGAATAAGAACCCTGTCGGTGAGGTTCCCACACCTTTGGCCTCGAAGCAAAGTCCCTCTGCTGATAATCTTTCCTGGGCTCGACTGGCCTGGCACAATCCACAAGCTCGGTAAAGACTCGAATCTGATGACCCATAACCATCCGCTGAATAGAAGAATATAGACCCTTCTCAAATCTCTTACACTTACGCTCTTCTGAACTGACTAAATCAGTCGCGAATCAAGACAAGGCATGGAATCTCAAGGTATAGTGGGACACAGACATATTCCCCTGCTCTAAGTTCTCAAACTGCTCTCTAAGCCGATCTCGGTAACTCTCTGGGAAATACTGATTCTCAAAGACAACTACGAAATCTGCCCAAGTCATAGTGCTGATAGGATCCATGATAGCCTGTGGATCTGCATCTTCACTGGCAAAGAGACTAGCGCGTCTCATCTCTACTATAGAACTCCACCATAGAATGGCCTCTCCTGAAAGCTGGTAGGTCGCAAAGATAATGCGCAACTTATCCTCTGTGATGCCTAAGGTGTCAAACACCCGTCGAATCTCCACTAGCCAATGATCAGCCTCAAGCAGTTCGCCTTCCCCACTGAACTTGGGAGGACTCATCCTCCTGAACTCTCGCAAAGCGTCAAGAGTACGGTCACCCGTACCATCTCTAGGAGCAGCAAAACCTCGACTAGCCTCGACCATGGCGTCCGCTAGCTCTCGCGCAAACTGACTAGGAGCAACAAGCCCCTCCGGAACAGGAACCGGAATAATGGGAGGTGAAACATCATCCACACCTGCTCGGTGATCGTCGACTTCCTCGTTATGTGCCTCCTGAACGTTGTTCCTACGACCTCTTCCTAAAGCAATGTTGCGACGTGGAGGCATTCTACAAAGATTCAAGAAGACAATGAGAATTGAGCACAAAACAAGGCTCGAACAGATAGTCCAGTCAACAAGTAAGTCCTTGCTCAAACGAAAACAGGCACGATGACCAAAATGATAGATTCTCGCAGACAAGGGAATCAGTAGAAGTAGTATACCCGCAAAAGAACAACATACTAACCTTACTTCAGAAATTTACGTCAACCTAGGGATCAAATGTCAATGCATATCCAAATGTTCATGCATGCATGCAATGTCAACAAACACAATGCAACCCATTGAGACTAAAGTCTCCCCAAAGGCCTAAGTTTTGAAACCGAAAGCTCTGATACCAAGTTGTCACGCCCCGGATTTCCAAGCCATATTTTTTCGAAATATACTTTGTTTATAAATGGGGACACAAGCATGGATCATTATCATTTAAAAGAAGTCTAAATACCAAACACATCCCATTCCAAGCTTACCAAAATCCGAGTGTGAGTGCGAAAAATCTAAATTATAAGTTCAAACCATAGAAGGGGTAGAAGAGAAGGAAAAACCATGTTCAAGTTATTACATACCATAAGTAGTGACAACCCACAATCCGGGTGTTTTCAAATGAAAGAGAGTACATAGTTCTCAAAAAGCTACCAAATAGCCAAGGTGATCAAAGGGCTTCAAGATCCTTCAAAATCTGTTTCTTCCCTGCAGAACCTTTAAAAAAAGGGCGTGTCATGCCAAAGTAGGAAATATCTATAGCAAACTATGTAAGTAATTGGCATGACTAGAACATGATATGAACAAGGATACCAAACATGAACGAACTAGATGATGCATGACATTTGATCCTACTACTTACATGATTCTAATATAACCGAAGCAAACAAAAGTAAAGAGGGATAGGGTAGCATCTACAAGTACCCTACTACATGATTCATCATTGTTTCTCATTTTAACAAGTATTAAGTAGAAGTGTAAGTTCTTCCTCACTCTTAGCAATAGTAAATGATTTCAGGAATTCCATCTCAAGTCTATTCCGTTCAAGTTCATTGTGTGGATAAGTATTGGAGTCCCGTCATAAGTCCACTCCGTTCGTTATTCAATCGTATTGCAAGTGTCCCTTGGAACCCCATCATAAGTCCATTCCAAGTGTGTCAAGTAACCTCGATAGAGGGAAGAGGGTAGTAGTTGGCCGACTAACTAACCCAATTCCTACCTAGCTTTCCCCAAGTATGTTGGGAGGGCTCAAGTTACCCCCATTGTGCACAATGTCGTGGATGGAGCGACGATCCCGGGAATCCCATCATAAGTCCATTCCCGAATCCATACCAAGTACTCTATCAGAAAATCCCTAGCCACGGCTAGTAAGTCGTATTGTCGCATCGTTCATAGCGTCATTGTGAATTCGTTTCGTTGTTTTATAATCCTAGCCAAAGCTAGTAGGTGTGTCATAAGTCATGATGTTCATTTTCATCCCTAGCCTTAGCTAATCAATTCACAATAGATCACATTCTTTCAAATTTGCCTCATACATGGCTATAGGTTCAATTCTATCCCTTAATATTCTCATGTGTCAAATTTCATGAATTGAAGCTCAATTTAATAATCTCAAGACCTTAGAGTCAAAACCCCCAATTTTCCAAAAATTGTGAAATCATAAGTTAGGGCTTTTTGCATACTAACCCATGACACCAAATTGAACATACACATGACAAGCCAAGACCCTAGGGAGTTCAATCCACCCTTCAATTTCAAGATTTGACTACAAACCCTAGGTCTAGAAAATCCATGAACCACTACCATGAAATTTACAACAATACATTCAAGATTTAGGGAAAAGAGAGAAGAGCACAACTAAGTACATAGTGAGCCATAGAGATGTCCTACCTCAAAGAGCTTCTCCAAAAATTCCGAAAATCTGAAAATCGACGAATGGCCGAACTATGGTGCTCACCAGAGAGCTTGAGATGCGTAGAACAACGTTAATGTTTGGGATTTCTCCAAAATCCCCTTGGAAAGCCTTCGATTTTTAGACAGAAGTGAGAGGATTTGAGTGAGAGAGAGTGTGGACGAAAGAGAGAGAAGAATATGGGTTGCAAAATGCCCTAGAATGATCAAGGGTAAGTATATATACTCAAGGGGTCAAAATACATCATTGCCCTTCACTTAAAACCCGACAAGCCTTGAATTTCCGATAGAAGAGGGATGTATTTCCGGAAATTGGAAGTGCTGTTCCTTGACAGATTTTTATAAGAACTGCTGTCTGATAGAATGGCCATAATTTTTTCGTGCGAACTTCGATTGAGGTGATTCAAATTGGGTTGTTTTCACAACTCAATTGTATACAACTTTCATGAATAAAGAATTTCGATTCTCCAAAAGTACGTGGGTCAAATTGGGCTTGCAACACGCTACACTAAAATCTCAACAGCAAAGAAAAGTTTAACTCTTGGACTCCCGCAACCAACTCCTGCAAACTCTCCCCCCTATTCCCGGTAATTGGAGAACCCCGAATTCCCGGTAATTGGAAGCCCTATTCCCGGTAGTTGGAGAAGAAAGAAAGAAAGTGTAATCTTTTGGGCCTAGATTCTTCGTTTGGACTCCGATTGAGACGATTCAAGTTGCGTTGGATTCGTAATTGAATTCCCTATGATATTCTAGGGACAACCACCTCAAAATCTCCACGAGATTTTGGGACAAAACTAAATCAAGATTCGTAATTAGGTTCAAAAGCAAACCGAATTCTGGAAAATGTAATTTGGAAATACGGATCATGACACGCTTCCTCCCAAAACTGCCTAAAGAAGACATGGAATTTAAAACCAAAGACTGTCGACGAGGCTCGCACACTCTGACTTCTTTCTCTTCTCCCTTGCAAAGAGGCTCAATAGCCCTGGCACGATCCAACATAGTGGCAAATGAACGAATACATTGCCCAACGATGAGTCTCTGAATGGAGAGACGAAGACCCCGCTCGAACCTCTTGCACTTGTGATCCTATGAACTGACCAACTCTGGAGCAAATTGAAACAAGGACTGAAACTTGATCACGTACTGAGAAACCGTCATATCACCCTGCTGCAACAGCTCAAACTGTATCTTCAACTGCTCGCGAAAAGACTTTAGGAAGTACTAATCCTTGAAGGTAGAAATGAACTGCTCCCATGCTATGGCACCAACATCTTCCTCAACTAATCTCGGATCTGCAATCCTAGCCAATCTCCGCACATCTTTCTTTGCTTCAACAATTGAATTCCACCACTCACCCGCTTCACCGACCAACTGATATGATGCAAAAGATACCCGTACCTCATCTTCATTAATTTGAAGGGTGTACAACACCTTACAAATTCCAGAAAGCCAATGATTGGCCTCAATAGGCTCACCCTCTCCATTGAAACTAAGAGGGTTCATAGCACGGAACGCTCGCAAAGCCTCCATCACGTGGCCAACACCCCTAGCCCTAGGGGCTTGAACTGCTCTGGTGGCCTCAACCATGGCCTCAACAAGCTGTCCCACGAACAATCTCGGATCCACTGCCTCTTCTTGACCCACTCCAATGTTTTTCTCATCGCGAACATCTCCCACAGGGACTTCCTGATGCACCAGACGAATCCTACGACCTCTCTGATGATTAACCATATCGACCACCAAAGCGACTAGCGATGATAAGTCTTAGCAAACATACAAACAACACGTTCAGTATATGAACCACAATAACACTAAGCTCATAAATTTCCACACAAGAACTACGAGTCAAACCATAACGCATGCTAGGCAAATCAACCACATACTCAATATACATACCCTTAATCATAGGTACAATCTCCAATACACTACGGAAACTAAACTCATCCGAGAACAAGTTCCAAACTCCTATGCCTCAAACAAGGGCATACAATGTCGAATTCCTATGCCTCAAACAAGGGCATACTAATGCCAACTTCTTATGCCTCAAACAAGGGCATACTAATGCCATACAACTCTCAATGCATGCAAACACAACAAATGACTCCATGGAATGCACATGAAGAACCCATTGAAATAAAAATCTCCCCAAAGTTCCAAGGTTTTCGAACGAAAGCTCTGATACCAAATTGTCACGCTCCGGATTTTTAAACCATTTTTTTTTGAAATGGGACACATTTTACCAAACCACATGACAAGGGGCAGTGAATAGTAAAACCACTCCTTTGCAAATCTTTTACAATTTGAAACTTACTTGAAATTGAGATACAACCATACCTTTATACAAAACTTGCTTGTAATGAAATGACATTACAACTCTTTAAATAAAAGGGGATGCCCGTAGGCTACAAGGGGGAAAAGAGAGGAATTATTATAATGTTACAATAAAATGAAGTACAACCGTATGCTCCTTACTGAAAGAAAGTAGAGAAAGCCTAAGCCAACTCCCGCTATAAGCAACCAAACCAAGCAAACCTGCAAAGAACTATAAAAAAGGTTGAGTTATAAAGACACAACAAATATGCACCTATCAAGTGCAAATGCAATTATGGTGACATATGCAAGTGGTGTGAGTCCCTATGATGCAATCCTAAGCATGCCATTATTCACGCAAACTCTAACACCACTATCAACTCACTATCCAAACTAAGACTCATAAGTCTAACCAAGTCTTTCCTTTACACAAGTACACAAAGAGAAACCCAAGCATTTCTATCTCTTTCAAGACTAACGATAACACAAGTCAAAACCTTCTCTTTACCAAGTACCCCCTTTAACCACGCAACTAGATCGCGTACACTAGAACAAGCCGAAAGACTAAGGGTCTTAACCTTAACCATGCCATCCCTAACCGGTTATGCTCCAAAACCGTAACCGGTTACGCTATGTACCGCAGTTTCATCAACACAGCTGTTGGAGAGTTTTGGGCCTAACTTCTTCGTCCGAACTCCGATTGAGACGATTCAAGTTGCGTTGGATTCGTAATTGAATTCTCTACGACATTGGTGAAGAATGTTTTCGAATTCAGAAAATGTTTCGGAGTCATAATAGGCCTAGAGGACCATCGGCACATTGCCGGAACAACCTAAAATCATACTAACTCCACATCGGGGATCCTCACAACTCCAAACCGCTAGATTAACATCTATTGGACCCAAAACTCCATAAATAATCAATTGACTATCTTAAAAGAATGCATTTTCATTTAAAATTTACATTTGAAATTCTAGGTCGTTACAAAACTATTGTTGTATGCAAATTTGATCAACGGTAGATGATCAACCCAACTTACTTGGAAGTCCAACACACAAGCACGCAATATGTCCTCCAGAATCTGAATGGTATGCTCAGACTGATCGTCGGTATGAGGGTTAAAAGCCATGCTAAACATAAGCTTCGACCCAAGTGAAGCTTGCAAACTCCGCCAAAAACGAGAAGTAAACCAGGAATCTCGATCGGATACGATAGATCATGGCATGCCGTGAAGTCGAATAATCTCTCTAATGTACAACCGGCTCAAGGAATCCACGGACTGAGTAACACGAATAGGTAGAAAATGCACCGTCTTTGTCAGTCGGTCAACGTTAATCCATATAGCATCCTGCCCACCAGGTGATCTCGGAAAGCCTGAAGCAAAGTCCATCGTCACATGCTCCCACTTCCACTCTGTAATCAGTAATGGCTGAAGTAAACCCGCTGGTCGCTGATGCTCGGCCTTTACTTGTTGATAAGTAAGGCACCTGGAAACAAATACTGCTACATCCTTCTTCATCCCAGGCCACCAGAACTGTGGTCAAAGATCGTGGTACAGTTTCGTACCTCTAGGATGAATCGCGAACGGTGAATGGTGAAACTCATGCAATATACCTCCTCGGCAAGAATCAGGAATGAACAATCGACCACGATAACACAAACTGGAATCTGCATGAATCATCCAACCCTGTCGAGCATCACCGCTAAGGAACTTTGCATGCAACTCTACAGCCTCTGAATCATCAGCCTGAACCTCGGTCACCCAACGAGAAAGCTATGAATGAATAGATAGATTGCACAACGTAGCCTGCTCTACGGTCTCCTCTGCATGTAGAACAAACGAACCTAAATCCTTCATCGATCTCCAGTCAAGAACTGCTAAGCTAGCTAAGTGAGAAGACTTCCTACTCAAAGTGTTAGCAACAATGTTTGCTTTACCGGGATAGTAGTGCAACTCGAAATCATAATCTTCTAAATGTTCCATCAAACGCCTCTACTGCAAGTTAAGCTCTTTCTGCATGAACAAATACTTCAAACTCTTATGATCGGAAAATACTTCAAATCTCTCGCCATACAAATAATTTCTCCACATCTTCAAAGCAAAAACAATAGCCGCTAACTCCAAATCATGAGTCGGATAATTTCGCTCATGAGTCTTCAACTGCCATGAACCATAAGCAACAACTTTACCTCCTTGCATCATACACACCCCAAGCCATCATGTGAAGCATCACAGTAGATCGAATAGCCAACTCCACGATCAGGAACAATAAGCATAGGTGCTGAAGTCAGTCGCCGCTTCAACTCCTCGAAAGCCATCTCGCAATCATCATCCCAAGAAAACGGAACACCCTTCCGGGTCAAACGAGTCATAGGTGCCGATAATCGAGAGAAATCTAGAATGAATCGCCGATAATAACCCTCAAGTCCAAGAAAACTGCGAACATCAAAAACACTCTAGGGACGCGGCCATAAAGAAACTGCGTCGATCTTGCTCAGGTCAATAGAAACTCCACCTTGCGACACCACATGTCCAAGAAACTTTACCTATGGAAGTCAAAACTCACACTTGCTAAGTTTTGCATAAATACGACATTCTCGCAACAACTCTAGCACAACTCAAAGATGAATCTGGTGCTCCTCCTCTGAAGCCGAATAGATAAGAAGGTCATCAACAAAGATCACAACAAACCGATCAAGATGGATGTGAAAGATACGATTCATGAGATCCATGAACGTAGCTGGAGCATTCGTCAATCCGAATGGCATGACCACGAACTTATAATGGCCATATCGAGTACGAAACGCCGTCTTAAGAATATACTCCACCCGAACTAACAATTGGTGATAACCGGAACGTAAATCAGTCTTCGAGAAACATGTCGAATCACGCAACTGGTTAAATAAATCGTCGATCCTCGGCATAGGATATTTGTTCTTCACTGTCACACGATTCAACTTTCGATAGTCAATGCATAGCCGCAATGAACCGTCTTTCTTATTTGCAAATAAAGCTGGTGCAAATCGATACAGTGGTACTGAAATCGAAGATGTACCAGGTAACAAGTCAATAGAGAATTTCACCTCTCGCCTAGGTGGAAAACCAGGTAACTCTGCCGGAAAGACATCGGGAAACTCACAGACAACCAACAGTAACTCCCCACGATAAAAATAATCATCATCAAAACTAAGACTGGCAAGCATACAACTAACTGAGTCACACTCCCTCGGATCGTACAAACAAGAATCAACAGACTCCTTCTTGTCTCCATACACATAGAAATAGACTCCCTCAGGAGAGAATACCTGCACTCAGCGTCGATGACAATCGATATTGGCATGGAAGGTAGATAACCAATCCATCCCCAGAATAAGATCAAAACTGGACATACCCAAAACAATAAAGTCGAACATGAAACGATGGTCCTCTAAAGTCAACTCGTAATCTTTGCAAACTCTGTCCAAATGGACACGGCCTCCAATAGAAGTATCAACGAAAAATGGTGGATCCAAAACATCCATATCAATCTCCAAAGCACGTTCAAAAGAAGCAGTAAGAAAAGAGTGTTATGCATCGGAATCAAAAAGTACACTAGCCGAAGAATTGTAAACGAGAAACATACCATGAATAACAGAAGTCTCTGGCTGCTGACGAGAATTCGATGGTGAGGAAACTGCTAGTATGGCAAAGGCCCTACCATGGGTCATCGGACCCTGCTGATACCCGCCCCTCGGCTGGAACTAATGTACTGGCCTGGCAGGAGTCACCACCCCGCCAATATGAGAAGCCTGGACAGAAACTGCTGGTCCTGACTGCTGAGGGCGCTGATGTCCACCCCACTGCTACTGCTACTGCTGCACATGTCTGATGTCACCACGAATGATGCCCTTTCCTGGGCAATCTCTAACCACATGGCCCGCCTAGCCACAATCATAGTAAACTGGTGCTCTACAGTCAACTCTCACATGCCCTATTGATGGCATTGATGACATATCCTCAGACTCTGCACCGAACCAGAACTAGTCTGAGACCGCTGGCCTCTAGAGAAACGAGACTGCTCTCACTACCGCTTCCTCCCGAAACTACCTGACGAAGAACTGGAATTGGAAACCTGTCTGTGTGGTTCCCACATCTTCACTTCCCTCTGCTGGTGGTCCCTCTTGGGCTCAATAGCCCTCGCACAGTCAACTATGTCGGCAAAAACTAGGATACATTAACTCATCACAAATCATTGAACCGAAGGGTGAAGACCCTTCTCAAACCTCTTGCACTTCCGCTCCTCTGAACTAACCAAGTCCATAGCAAACCATGACAGCGCCTGAAATCGCATAGCATATTGGGACACAGACATGGTGCCCTACTCAAGCCTCTCAAACTGCTCCCGCAAATTCTCCCGATAGCTCTCGGGGAAGTATTGACTCTCAAAAACCATGTGAAAGTCTGCCCAAGTCATCGAACGAATAGGATCCAGAATGGCCTGTGGATCAGCATCTCCATTGGCTAGTAGACTAGCACGCCTCATCTCGAGCATAGAACTCCACCACTGACTGGCCTCACCAGTCGGTTGGTAGGTGGCGAAAGAAACTCTCAGCTTGTCCTCCGCAATGTCCAAGGTATCCAACACCTTTCAGACCTCGAACAACCAATGGTCAGCATCAAGTGGATCACCCTCTCCATTGAACTTGGGAGGATCTATACGCTTGAATTCCCAAAGTGCCTCAATCGTGCGGTTTCCCGCATTCTCCCTGGGTGTTGCAAACCCTCGACTGGTTTCGACCATGGCGGCCACAAGCTCTTATGCGAACTGACTGGGAGCAACAAGCCCCTCCAGAACTGGAACCAGAATAACGGGAGGTGTATCCTCCTCCACACCCACTCGATGATCATCAACTTCTTTGCTACGCGCATCCTAAACATTTTTCCTATAGCCTCTTCCCAAAGCAATATCGCGACGTGGAGGCATTCTACAAAAGATCACGAATACAATAAGAATAGAGCGCAAGACAAGGCTCGAGTGGATAGTTCAATCAACTGTGTAAGGTCCAATGAAGGAGAAGTAAGCTCAACGATATCAGGTATGGATTCTCATAGCCAATGGAATCAATAAATGAGGTAACACCTAAAGAATAGAACGGTTCACGTGTATTACTTCCCTAACTGACACCAACCTATGGATCATTGCCGATGCATGCTCAAATGTTCACACGCACATGCTAGATGATGCAAACTCAAACTCAATGCAACCCGTAGAGACTAAGAATCTCCCCAAAGG
>NMUG010009644.1:0-11209 GCA_002855965.1 Monotropa hypopitys | reverse complement strand
TTAAATCTTTTCTTAGACTTAATATTTCATCATCTTGATCTTTCTTTAAGAATTTTATAGGCATACAATCACAATCTAAGTTATCATACTCTTTAATAATATCATGACCTCTTTTGATTATTTCAGAAGGATGTGAATACGAATATCTATGAGAATATGCATGTATAGTGTCCATTGCAAAATAAGGATATATCTCAAGACGTTAATCTTAAAATGAGATACTTTGCTCTGATACCAATTGAAATTACATGTAATGGACTCAACAGATTAAGTCTAGAGGGGGGTGAATAGAATTTTTAAATTTATTTTAATTCTTTTTTAAGATTTATCAATTAATGAATAAAGTAGAGAGAGAAAACACCAATCACTGTTTAATCATAAACACAAATTTATTCTATACATCAACAATATGAACAAACGTGTGAAACTATGACTCGCGAATCTAAACTATGAAGTTTAGTTCATGAAATATAAAAGTGGTCAACAGTGATCTACAAAGTTTGACTACAATAATCGAAGAAACGAAATCGATCAAATAAAATAATCAACATAGATTAGTAAAGCGATAACAGTGATCGTAACAAATTTACCCTTGTCTTGAAAAGCTCCAAATCCGTTAACGAAGAACGCTGGGTAAAACTCAAGAACAAGGGATAACCAATTGAGTACACTCTCATAAATCAGATGTTAGAACTTCCTGATTATATCTCCACAATTTGTGCGATGGATGTGTGCTCTGTATCACTTCACATAACATCTGTATCGCAACATCTTCTTCGCATGAACCCTAGTACACAAACCCTTGTAGTAACACAAAGCAATTCACAATTGCACAATCAATTTGCTATCAAACCCTTGCACAGACAAACATCACATCAACACTAGTAGCACAAACAAAGCGATTCCACAAGCCCTCAATATAGTATCTCGATTTCTTAAGGCTGTGTATATCACTCATAGTAAACCCTTAAACAGTATCTCACGATTATTTTGCAACCTATTCTGTCCCTTCACTCTCTATCGCACAACAATCCTCTCTCACAGTCGCAAAACTTTCTCACCAAAAAGACCCTCTATCTACACACCCCACTGTAATGTCTCTCTCTCTCCCTCTTTATATCTTCTCCATCCCCCTCACAGTCAATTCACAACATATATATACCTTCTCTTTGAATTGATTCGGTGATTTAGGAAGAAATCGAGTTTTGGAAACAAATCCATTTTGGAAGTCAATCGTGATGCTCTCTGAAACTCAATCTACGATTTTTGTATCCCTTGCACGAAGCTAATTGGAACTTCCCGATTACATTCTTGCGAATGTATGTATATCACGATATAATTGATTCGATTTGGAAACTTGTATCCCACCACAATCGCACAAACCCTTTTGTATGAATGTCGGTGGATTTTGTTTTGCTTTGGAAACTATGACCTGAGATTGCCCTGCGTGAATCCTTAAATACGATTTAGGAAACACAGAGTTTTGATTTGATCCTTGCGTGAATTACCCGGGATGAAGATTTGTTAATCTCGCTCGTGCGGAAATTTTGCTCGAGGAGTCGCTCGAGCGGCCTCAAACACTCGAGCGAGATGTTGAGCAAATCCAGATGTGGCACAACTTTGCTTCTCGATTGTTCTTTCAGCACTTGGATCTTGAACTGTGGGTTTGGGCCATGAGAAATGGACTGGAGATAAGTTTTCTTGGGCTCTGTTTTGATGCCTTGGTTTTGCAATTGATTTCTTGGGTTTGGGCTTTATGAATTGGATTAATTTTCATAGCCTGCTGTAGGGCCAAAGGAGAAACAACAGTGACCGGCTGACCAGGACAGCCTTACGTCGGTCCGGCTCTAGCACGGGAAGGACAGCTACGGCGAGCTCTCAGGGGTCAGGCCGGTGGTAGAGTTCCATGATGCTCCCGTCGGCCCAAGATCCTGGGGCTTCGGTAATGTCTCGGGGACATCAACCTTTTCAGTCTGACACGCATGGTCCTTGTTCGCAGCCGAATCTTCCTCGAGGACCGTGTCCCGAGATCTCCGTGTACAACATCAGCGCATGCAAGCCGACAGGACAACTTTATTGTGTCCCGATGTACTTTGGCGGCGAGGTTGTCTGCCACGCGCCTACATATTCGGTCAGGCGCTCTGCACGAGGCAACTTCTCCCGACAGGACGCGCGCCGAAGTGCGTAGTGGCGACGCGCCGTTGCCCTATAAATATAACCCTTGGAGCAGGAGAGAGGTACACAACTCTTGCTACCCGAAACTCTGTCAATTTGACTTTCTCTTTCTAAAATCCTCGCCTGACTTTATCATCGGAGGGTTTACCGGTGACTCCGGCTGGTAGCCTAACGTTTGTTTCTTGTGCAGCCAGGTTGGAAGTCCATCTGTCTGGACCGACGGTCATTCTTACAGAGAAAGAAAGGCCCTCGGTACTGAATAGGTTGGGGAGATGAGAAGAAGAGGTCCATGTCCGGAGGAGGGCCGACGACGACCGACGCGTGAGGCGTAGGGTCTCGCCGCCTCGGCACAAGGGCCCCCATTGTTTGATCGACTCGGCCCAAATGTCATCCCAGCGGCTCAGAGAAACCGTCGGGCTAGAGAGCAGTCACCGCCCAGACACCGTCGGCACTCTAGCCAGGGAGGGAGCCATTACTCAGAGCAAGAAGTAACACAGCGGTCACGACAACAGGAGGATGACCGACATGAAAGATTGGTGTGCTCGCCATTCACTCCTAACATTGAGGGAGCAAGGCCTCCTGTCGGCTTCTCAGCCCCCAAGTTCAATAAGTACGATCCAAAAACTGATTCCTACACCCATCTTGTCCACTATCGATAAGTCGAAGAAAGAGGTGGATTCCCTGCTCGATCTCAAATGAGCAAGGTCTGAATCCCTGCATCAGTACGCAGCCCGGTATTGGGATCTCTATAATGAAATTGAAGAATGTGACCAGAAGATAGCCGTTACCTCCTTCAAGCTCGAGATTGATCACACGAGCCAAGAATTTGAAGACCTAATGATGTTCCCTCCTGCCATCATGAATGAGCTCATGGCCAGGATTGAGTTGCATGCCAAATTGGAGGAAGCAAAAGAAGAAAGGAGCAAATCAGAAGCTCGCTCCAGCAACCAGAATAGCGCCTCTATGGCCAGGCGGAGGGAGGCAAATACCGTACAGATGGGAGACCGACGAGCACCTAAGCCTTATAAATTTGTCACTCACACGACGGTATTCAAGGAGCCACTTTACATTCTAATCCGGAATATTGAGAAGGAGCCATGGTTTTGATGGCCGGAGCGTCGGCTGGGAGCTCCAAGAAAGCATAACGACAGATTCAGATGTTCCTATCACAGAGAAAAGGGCCATCTGACAGCCAACTGCCGTGCGTTCAAAGATTTCCTTGAGAAAATGGTGACGACTGGCCATCTGAAGGAATACATCGACAACACCAAGACGGCAGCCGAGGCGGAGAAAGATAAGCAGAAGGAGGAGATCAGAACAATCAACATAATCCATGGCATGATGGACCGTAGCCGAGAAGATAGACTGCGTGCCTAGGTATAGCAAAAGGTCGCAGCAGATGTTATGACAGTCTAGTCTGGGCTGAAGAAACCCAGAACATCCTCCAAATATTCCATCTCCTTCTCTGATAGCGATTCTGACAGGGTGCAGCACCCCCACGACGACGCTTTGGTCGTGACCCTCCGCATCGGTCCGTGCAACATACGGAGGATTCTGGTAGATCTCGGCAGTTCTGCTGACGTAATGTACTACCCCCTCTTCAATAAGTTGGGGTTCGAAGAAACAGACCTCGAGCCAACCGACATCCCACTCGTCGGATTCAATGCGGCATCTATCTGGCCTCTGGGCAAGATAGTGCTCTCGGTATTGGTCGGCTCGGTCACCTCAAGCATCGAATTCGTAGTGGTAGATGTCCCATCTCCCTACAATGCTATTTTGGGCCGAACCTAGGTCCACAGTATTAAAGGGGTAGCCTCGACCTACCATCAGGTCATCAAGTACATCGGTAGCAAGGGAGTGGAAGAGCTCCGGGGAGACCAAACGGCAGCCAAGCAATGTTACATCGCGGCTGTCAAGGGAAAGGTTACCCCCGAGCAAATTCACTGGGTGGAGGTTCCGGACTAGCCGGTGCTTGAGAACGTCGGTACAAGTGCTTCCGACAAATCGGTGAAAGACCTTGTGACCATACCTTTGAGCACCGACGATCCTAAATGCTTCTTTCTTATCGGTTCATCACTGACCGATGCCGAGCGAGCTGAGATGGTGGAATTGCTCAAGAAGAACCTGGAGGTATTCGCCTGGACACCATATGAGATGCCGGGCATTAATCCTTCCTTCATTAGCCATCACCTCAACGTGCGGCCAGATCACAAACCGGTGGTTCAGAAGCCCCGACGGTCGGCCGTATCTCATAACGAAGCCATCATTGAAGAGGTCGACCGACTAAAAGAAACAGAAGCCATCAGGGAGGTTCACTATCCCACTTGGCTGGCTAACAAGGTGGTCGTAAAGAAGAAGAGTGGTAAGTGGAGGGTTTGCGTCGATTGCACAAACCTCAATGATGCTTGCCCAAAAGATAGTTTCCATATGCCGTGGATCGATCAACTGGTATACTCGACGACAGGGCACCCTAGAATGAGTTTTATGGATGCCTACCGATGTTACCACCAGATAGCCATGTTCGGTCCGGATCAGTAGAAGACAACCTTCATCTCCCCTCGTAGACTATTCTGCTACCGGGTAATGCCGTTCGGTCTCAAGAATGCCGGAGCAACTTACCAGCAGATGATAACCAAAATGTTCAGTGCCAAACTGGGAGGTACGGTAGAAGCTTACATCGACGACATGGTGGTCAAAAGCAAAATGGAGAACCATCACCTGTGTGATCTCCAGCATGTTTTTGACATCCTCAAGAAGCATCAGCTACGCCTCAACGCTTCAAAGTGCGCTTTTGGCGTTAGCTCCGGCAAATTCCTTGGATATTTGGTAACACGCGCGGGGCATTGAGGCCGACACACTACAGATATCCGCCATCCAACGTTTGGAAGACCCAAGAACTCTGAAAGAGTTCCAGAAGCTGGCCGACATGGCGGCAACCCTCAACCGATTCATAAGTCGGTCTTTGGATAAATGCCGACCATTTTATGAAGTCCTTAGGAAAATTAGCCGCCAACATTTTGAATGGACCGATGAATGCAAGAAGGTGCTCGGCAATTTAAAAGCACACCTCTCGTCGGCACCATTACTGGCAAAGCCGAAGGAAGGTGAAGAGCTCTATCTCTATTTGGCTGTCACGCTACATGCAGCCAGCTCGGCGTTGGTACGGCAGGAGGGATAGGAACAATTCCCGGTCTACTTCTCTAGCAAATCATTAATCGGCGCTGAAACAAGGTATCTTCCTCTTGAGAAGCTTGCATTCGCACTAATCATTGCCTCCAGGAGGCTTGCGTCGTATTTTCAGGCCCACACCATCGTCATCTTGACCAAATTCCCACTACGGTCACTCCTTCACCGAGCTGACGTGTCAGGAAGGATAACCAAGTGGGCCGTAGAGTTGGCAAATTTTGACGTAAAGTTCCAACCGAGGACGGCCATCAAAGGGCAGATCCTTGCCGACTTCATTGCAGAGTACTCTCCCAGACCGGATCCCCCATCCCCTTACATCCAAACGCTAGAGGCCGACGGTCTGAGCATGTCAGAGGTACAGAAGGATGCCATGGCGGATTCATGGAAACTATTCGTGGACGGAGCCTCAAACAGCCATGGTAGTGGTGCTGGAATAGTACTAATCTCTCCTGACGGCCTTATTCACGAACACTCGCTCCGGCTCAACTTCAGTCCCTCCAACAACGAGGCAGAGTACGAAGCCCTGCTTGCCGGACTGGCTGCTGCCGAAGAGCTCAAGATCCATAGCCTGGCCGTCTTCAGCGACTCCCAGCTGGTCGTCAACCAAGTTATCGGAGAGTATGAATGTCGGGACGACCGAATGGGAAAGTACATGGAAAGGGCCAGGAGCATGATATTGGGGTTCCCAAACATCAACATCCAACAGATCGGCAGAGAGCAGAACGCACACGCCGATGCATTGGCCGGCGTTGCGTCGGCAGCAGAAGCAAGGGAGCACAGAACAATAAGCGTGCAGAGTTTGAGCCGACCAAGCATTGAACCGCCGATGGAAGGACATGTTTTCTATATCAACCAGGGGTCGAGCTGGATCGACCCAATCGTTGCATATCTCAAGGAGGGAGCTTTGCCGACGGACAAAAATATTGCTTATCAAATCGTTCACAAATCAGCTCGATACTGGTTATCTCCAGACGACAAGCTCTACAAGAAATCATTCTATGGACCGTACCTTCTCTATGTGCACCCCACACTGACCGAAGGAGTTCTCCATAAACTTCATTCCGGCAGCTATGGCGCACACACATGGGGGAGATCATTGGCCCATCGTGCAATCTCTCAGGGCTATTGGTGGCCGAAGATGATGGAGGAGGCTGAGCAACTTGTAAAATGCGACCCGTGCCAAAGGTTCTCTCCTATCATCCGACAGCCTGCCGAAGAGCTCACTCCTCTGACCAGCCCTTGGCCGTTTGCACAATGGGGCTTGGACATTGTTGAAAAACTGCCAAAAGCACTGGGGGGATTTAAATTTCTCATAACAGCTACGGACTACTTCTCCAAGTGGGTCGAGGCCGAACCATTGGTCACAATTGAAGACAAGGACGTGATGAGATTCACTTGGAGAAAAATAGTTTCCCGCTTCGGCGTACCCTATGCTTTTGTGTCGGACAACGACACTCAGTTTGTCGGAGATCTATTCACCAATTTCTGTGCCGAGCACAGAATTAAATTTTACAACTCAACGCCACATTACCCCCAGGGCAACGGACAGACCGAAGCCTCAAATAAAATGGTCGGTAACGGAATCAAAAGAGACTTGAAGTTGCTAAAGGAAGATGGGCCAAATAGTTGCACAGTGTGCTTTGGGCCTACCGAACAACGCCCAGAAGATCTACCGGCCAGACCCCTTTCTCTCTGGCCTTCGACATGGAAGCCGTCATCCCGCTAGAGTCCGGACTTCCAACCATCAGAACTCAATCTTTCGACGAAGAAGCCAACAGTTCAGCCATCGAAAAAGACCTTGATCTAGCTGAAGAAAGAAGGGACTCAGACAGAATTCGCATAGCAGCTTACCAGCAAGGCATGGCCAAATCCTTCAACCGGTCAGTTCGGCCAAGAACATTCAAGAGGGATGACCTAGTCCTCCGGAAGGTCGTCGGCAACAAGAAAAAGAGCTATGATGGAAAACTTGGTCCTAATTGGGAAGGGCCGTATCGAATCACTGATCAAGTGGGTACAGGGGCCTACAGACTTGAGGGGATTGACGGCACGGCAGTATCCCAACCCTGGAATGCCACGAACCTAAGAAGATACTATCACTGATTGTAATGAATGGCCGAAGTGCCTTAATGAAACTTTTGTTTTGATCAAACGTTGTATACGGTTGCCAATTATCCTCAAAATTGAGCACCCCATTGGTGGTATTGCCGACGGGTCGGTGGTAGAGCCGAAACTTGGTAGGCATCCGGTAGAAATACCAGAGAGCTATACGGTTGCCAATTATCCTTAAAATTGAGCATCCCGTCAGTGGTATTGCCGACGGGTCGGTGGTAGAGCCGAAACTTGGTAGGCATCCAGTAAAAATACCGGAGAGCCGATATGGTTGTCGATTATCCTCGAAATTGAGCACACCGTCAGTGGTATTGCCGACGGATCGGTGGTAGAGCCGAAACTTGATAGGCATCTGGTAGAAATACCGGAGAGTTGATACGGTTGCCAAGTATCCTCGAAATTGAGCATCTAGTCGGTGGCAGAGCCGAAGGGCATCAGTGCCAAGCACCCCGACAGTAGAATTGCCGACGGAACTGACCTAAGGGGAGTCCTTAGGGTAAGCACCCTCCCCTGAATTGGGAAGGAAGCAAAAGTTCAGAATTATCTAAAAAATTCGCCGAAGCGGAAATAATAACCGCTATTCGTCAAACCAAACTGAGGAAGAGGCAAAAGTTAGAATTATTCGAAAAAATCCACAGTCCGGTCGAAAGAAAAGAAAAAGTTACAACATGCCACATGCCGGCCAAGGAGCAAAGAAGAAAAGGAAAAACGAGAGCATCATGTCTCAACCGGTGGATCAGCAGCGTCCTCACCAACCTCGACCGGCAGACACTATGGAGTCAGGAGCGAAGAAGATTCAGGAATAGAGTTCATGACGGCCAGGTCGTCCTTGTTGCCGGCAGTCCGGAGCACAAGGAGCCAGCCCTTCTTAAACGCCCTTTCCCGAATCTTATCAACCTGCTCTGAGTATATCTGTTCGACTTCATCATAGCCAAGGTTGAAATTGATCTTCTCTAGTTTGATCAGCTCGGAAGCGTGAGCAGCGTTGATAGCCTTCGGGTCAGCAGCATGCTGGGCCTTAATAGATTCAACCTCGGCCAGGAGACACGTATTGTCGGCCTGGAGCGCCTCGTCAGCGGCCTTCAGCTTGGCCATGTCTTCAGCTTTCCCGGCCAGCATAATACCGACGTCTTTCAAGCGACCATCAAGCAAGGCGATATGCTCATGAGCCGAAGTGAGCTTCGTGATCGCCTCATTGCAGTTGGTCCTGCTCAGGGAGTAAGACTGGAGGCACCGGAAGAGTCTCTCCTCCAAGCCGACCATGTGGGTCATCACCTGAAAAGAACAGACCGACGCGTAAATCATCGACAGATTACAAAATAGCAAGAAAGCAATCCGTACCTGGCCCTGATACATAGCCAGGCTCTTGAAGCAGGCCCTCGGGCTGTTCGGTAGGGCCGCGATGTCTTTTGGCAGGGAGAAGGCCTGCATCAACGCCATCGTCACTTCGGCCGACTCGGTCATGCTATCATAAGAGGTGGGCCGGACACCACCAAAAATGAGGTCAGGAACCCACGGCTCGGCCGGAGCTACAGGCTCAGTAGAAGTAATAGGATCAGGGTTCTCTACGGCTTTTCTCTTTCGATCAACCGGAGTCGCCTTGGCCACAATATCCACCTCTGTCACCGCCGTCGTTGAAGAGGTTTGGGGTTCCGTGGGTCCCGACGGAATCTCTGTCCCAGTCGATGCCACCTTCGCTGCAGCTTCAACCTTCTGTTGAACCTGCCTCGACGGCTTCAGCATTGTGGCAGGGCCCTTCTTTTTGTCAGCCAAATTGATAGGTTTGTGGTCGTATTTTGACATCTCTAGCCCTTGTACTGCTGTCGGTTGGCTTGTTTCGGTAGAAGAAGCCTCACCATGAGCTCGAGATTCAAGGGTGTGGGTGTACGAAGGGATATAATCCAGGAGCGCCGGAGCATAGCGTTTGTCGGCAGAAAGCGCCAAGGCCTTGTTGACTCTGTCCAAATCTGCCTCTAGCTTCAACGACGGCACCTTAGACGAATCTACATAAATAAATACGTCAGCAGAAGGTGTTTGAAGTTTGAATTAAAGTTTGGTCGGCTTACCCAATGCACCGACGACGCGGGGGATCGGGTATTCATTGTCCGACGGCTCGAAATTGCCGTACACTACCATGTAATCGCCGGCGTATTTGTCTGAGTTCGGCAGACCAAGAATGATTTTCTCCAACTTAGGCTGTCGGCCCAGGTAGTATTTCTCCGACGTTGCGTTATAGCCAATGCAGTATTGACCAAAGATGTCCTCAAAGGTCAGGGGTTCGCTCAGCCTCTCGTTCAACTTGATCAACCCCATCAGAATGCGGAAGGTGTTTACCATCACCTGCGACGGTGTTAGCTCCATCTCACAAAAGAAGCGGCACAGAAAGGGGTGCAGTGGGAATCTGACCCCTCCTTCTACGACGGCTAGAATGGGTATATGAATGTGAGCCGGACCGGGCTCTAGTTTGTCCTGTGCGGCCAAGGAAATCTGCACGTCAGCCGGCACGGAGTACTCCTCTCGAAAAACCTTGACCGCGGCGCCGGAGGCCAGACGGATCCAAAATTTGTTCGAATGTTTGGGAGCCATGTGAGAAAGAGTCAAGAAATCCCATCAGTTGCGTCGGTAATGTCGGATCCGTTGACAGGATTTGAAAGACAGGAAACAGTTGGGCATCCAGCCCAAGGGACAGTCCACAAACCAGTGGAGCGTCGCACAGGAGGATGAACACTCCGGTACGCGACGGTGCTACAAGTGCACCACCGCGAGTCTGCCCAATCCGATTCAAAGATCGCCCAAAAAGGGATCCAAATGCAAAAAGAAATTATGCAAGACAAATACAAGGGGTCGCAATGCACACCTGCGAAGACTGGAGAGATCTGGACCTCAAAGATGCAAAAGGATACGGGCTGCTGGTTGGATCAATGCAAGGACGAACGGAAAGCTCAGATGGCAAACCCTCCTTCCCTCCCGGAGTCCAGTATTTATAGGGGAGGGAATACAGAGGATAGTGGACCGATACCTCGGGAGTCACGCAGCTCGTGTGAAGTATCACGTCAGTTATGGCGCCGACCAACGACGAGCGGCTATGTGCCCACAGCGTATTCAAGTGACAGTTGGATTCTCGGGGCTTGCGCCGGCGTGCGCCAAATGTCGGATCAGCCGACAACACTACCAGCGGCATGCTGACGCGTGGCATTCCATTTAATGCGCGTGGACAGCTTTATCGGGAATAACAATGGTGCTTTCTAAACGTCAAATCGACAGACGTATGGCCCAATCCAATGCAGACATGTGTCGCCGTACGTGTCAGTATTGATGAGGAGTGTCTTCCAGTGTATGCCAGCCGATCAAACAATATGCCGACGCACGAGGCTTCCATTGATCAACCCTGCCTCGGCCAACCGACGCAAAGGTTGAGGGGCTATTATAGGACAGAAGGAGAAACAACAGTGACCGGCTGACTAGGACAGCCTTACGTCGGTCCGGCTCTAGCACAGGAAGGACAGCTACAGCGAGCTCTCGGGGGTCTGACCGGTGGTAGAGTTCCATGATGCTCCCGTCGGCCCAAGATCCTGGGGCTTCGGTAATGTCTCGGGGACAACAACCTTTTCAGTCTGACACGCATGGTCCTTGTCCGCAGCCGAATCTTCCTCGAGGACCGTGTCCCGGGATCTCCGTGTACGACATCAGTGCATGCAAGCCGACATGGCAGCTTTATCGTGTCCCGATGTACTTGGGC
>NMUG010009643.1:0-11210 GCA_002855965.1 Monotropa hypopitys | reverse complement strand
GGCATTGGTCCCGGAGGTGAGCCCTCATGTCGGCCATGCCTTCCGCATATCCGGCCTTGTTGGACTCCTCCGCCTTGTCCACGACCTTTTTTCTCTCGGCAATCAGCTTCTTCTTGACCGAATGCTTCTCGTGTGCTAGAGCCTTCGTCAAGTCGGCCACCTTCTTCCTCTCCTACTCTAGGGCAAGCTCGAGGCCGGTATTCTTCACCCCCAGCACAGCAACCTGCTCTTTGAACTGAAGCCTCTCCAAAGACATCCCGATAAGCTTTGGGTAACTGGTTGAGAAGCAGATGATCCCCTGTAAAACATAAAACATTCAGCAAAAGCTTGAAGTTCAGAGATCTGGACAAATTAGCCGGAGCATTACCTCGATCAATGAAGTGAAGCCCCGGTCCAGCCTAGCTGTGAGGGTGGATGGCAGAGAGGACACATTCCCCGGAGACTCAAGCAATTGGCAGAAGCTGTATGTTAGGTCATTGTTGGAGACCACACTTTTGGTGGCCAACACCTCCTTGCCATCGCCACGAATAATCTGCGGCTGCCAGGTCTCGGCCTTTTCGGCCAGTTATTTCCCACGATCATTCGGCGACGACCGCTCCGTCCGCCTCAGAGATTGGCGAGCCCGACTGTCCGATGTCTCTTCCCTCGGCCTTTTGTCGCCAACAATAGCAGTCGGAGTCACGGCCCCAGCAGGCACATTGGCCCCCGGAGTGGGCGACACTTAGGATGAATCCTCCGCAACCGGAACAATAGACTTCTTCCTCCTCCTAACAAAATCCATCCGCATTGGCGCCAGATCATCAACTCCCTCCCTCATTTCAGTAGGTTGCGCAGGTCCGGCGGAAGCTCGTCTTCTCTCTCTCTTCCTTTTGTCCTCTAGAAAGGACAGGTATGTCGACTGGTAGTGAAGAACTTGAGGGACGTCTCTTCTCGGCAAGGCCCAGAGTGCAGCAACGTTCTTGGCGACCGCTTGCTTCAGCCGGAGGGTCACCTTAGAAAGAGCTGCAAACAAATGAACAGATTCAGTCGGCATGAAAGATAAATCAGAATGGTATGAGGATGAGAATGAAAGCTTACCAGGCGACCCCCTTTCAGTCGGCAGGGGCTTCCATCCATCCAAAGGATTGTTATATCCTCCGAACACCATCACGTAAACATTCGCCCATTTCTCGGAGTCTGGAAGGCGGGTAAAAAGGTCCCCCGTCCCTGCCCGGGCGCTCAAAAAATAGCTACCGAACTTTCTATTATGGGACAAAGTGTAGAGGGAGAATAGGTCGAAGATAGTGAAAACAAATCCAGGGGCCCGGCACAGCTCCCGAATGTAGCCGGTGACCCGATAAACATTTACCGTCAGCTGGAATGGGGCCAGTCTGTATTCCAGTAGAAGGTCCCTCACAAACTCGTCTACAGGGAACTGGAGGACCCCTCGGCGATGGCCATCAAGGAGAAGGCCACTTGATCATCAGCACAAGGAACTTCTGCCAGATCAACGAGCAGTTCGAACCGAACGTTGGAGGGGATGCCGTATAGTTGTCTGAAGTCAGCCGACAAGCATGGCACCCCGGTAGCATGCAACGGGTAGGGGCAGAGGCACCTGCTGGATGGTCAGGCGGCCTCGTGCTCTTCAACAACACCAACCTCCTCCGGTATCTCCACAGCAGCGGCCGGAAGGATGTCTATCAAAGGCCTTTGAGACGAGGAGGTGCTACTAGCGGCCTCACTTGAAGACCAGGACCGAGCATCAGAACTTACCTCCGCATCTGAACTTGATTGGGTGCCTCTGGAATCCGACATCGCGTGCTCACGTCCTACCGGACACAACCGAAAATGGAAGTTAGAGGGCAATATATTCCTAGAAATGGGGCTTGCGCCGACTCTACTAACCCTCTACCCGTGGATACACTACCTACCGGTGGAAGGGCAACAGTCCGGCAGACATGTAGTTGGACCAGTGGACATCCCATCGATTAGACGGGAGACCATCTGAAACAAAAACAATGAAGGAAATGAAAATACAGAGGGTCCAGATGATACCTGATGGTTTGAAGGCGCGAAGAAAGGAAGAGATGAAGACAGGCGATCGGATGCAAGGGACGTCGGAGAGCAAAGTTTACAGGTGAACTTCTAACCTTTCTCTCCTCATCTTTATAGGAGTAGGGGGAGGTGGAAACCCAATTGCCTCGCACGATCCGCGAGGAGGCAGCTCCGTCCAATCAACGACCATCATAGGGTTCGAGGTGGCATCCATTAGACATCCCATCCGCATGTGCCGACTCCCTCGGCCAATCAGATGATGCCACGTAAACACCCCAGAATGGCGGTTATGAAGCAATGATCACTTCCTACGGACGCGCTGGACAACGCGCGTTCTGGCGACGCCCCCATCTTTGAACCGCAATATCCGTCAAATGGCCCTTCCGACATAGCATAACGGACCAACAATAGACTGAGCAACGTCTGACAGATCACGATCAATCCCTTCTAACAAATTGAAAAGAATTGAGGGGGTATTGTGGTAGCCGGACCTATCCAAGAATGGGACGGACCCTTTAAGCCGGATCATCCGTCCAGTCCGGACCCTACCCCATTATCTCATGGAGTAATCCAGGGTCGTTGGCCTCACGGACCTCCGGCAATCACTACGGATTGAAGGACAGAACCGGTGGTTCATTGTGTGCCCTTTACCATTCGAAGCAATTTCACCGGACACCCAAAGGAGCCAAGCCGGGCCGGCCGTGCAGTCTCTTTCAACCTCCGGCGTACCCATCCGGACGTTAAGGAAGCCATGCGTGTCCACTCCCTACTAGGAGAAGGAACAACTTCCACCAACGGACGGTCCTATGCCGTAGGGGTCCACCATCGGCAGCGACAGGGAATAATGACCTCAGGTAGGTGGCACTCGGGTTAGCCGTACAACTGCTGATGTGGCTCGGGTCGGTTCAGTGGCCCAGTAGCACAATAGGACTGGCGTCAGCACTGGACCTACCCCGTGTGCATCGCACGCTTGCACTCTTGTTGCCAAGTCAGGATGGACTATATATACCCCACTGAGTACTATTTACAAGGACCGAATTTTTTGGTATCTCTCCGACCTCTCTTTCAGCTTAAAGTTCCCCTCTCCTTCCGTCATTGACTTAACCATTGGAGGCCCCTCTCGGTCACTGCCGACCGGTGGGCACTCACCCTTGTTTTGCAGGAGCCAAGCAGGTGATTCCTTTTCTCTTATAGGTGACCCGCTCCAGCCATCTGGACGAAGCACAGAGGATGCGGAGAACCCCTCCAGACTTCAGTCACCACAACCGGTAACCCAGATTTGCCCGTTACCGGTAACGCAACACTCCGGACTTCGTCCAATGACACCCGTTACCGGTAATGCGTTACCGGTAATGCATACTTAAACTTTTTCACCAAAACTGTTGCCGGGTATTTCGGTCATAACTTCTTCGTTCGAACTCCGATTGAGACAATTCAAATTGCGTTGGATTCGAAATTAAATACTCTATAACTTTCATGGATAAAAGTATTTTAATTGAAAAATATTTCTAGATCGTAATGGGTATATAATAAGGTTATGGCCTCACTCAAACACTTTTCCTATAACCCAAACTTTAATAATCACACCCGAATATGGCCCAACGCCTTAAGCACCTATATAATCCATAAACCAATACCTGGGATGGCCCAAGCACCAACAAAGCTTGAACACTCGAGAGGAAAAAGATATGAAGAATATTATAAAATATCTGGAAAATTTGAGAAAAGGAAAAATAAATTTCCAAATTGTGACACATCCACTTCATACCACGAACTCTCATCACATCCGAACTTATCCGAAACAACCTCTTTCACTTGGATAATACTCTTAAACATCCAAATGACACTCTAAGGATATTCCACAACCTTTCTTAAGTTCAAATATAAATTTTAAGATTTTAGCAAGTAATTAAACCCCAAAATTACTCACTCAACACACTATATTCTTTTACTAGGGTTCCATATGAATAATTATTCTGCATGACCCTATCTTATTACATTCTCACATGCCACTATATTTTTTCCAAAATCACATGCAAAATAATTTAAAGAAATTACTTTAAATAAAATAAGGGAACGGGTATTACATTATTACTGCCTCTGCCCCATCTAGCACTACAGTCAACACCCTCTCCATGGACTCTCACCAATTCTGTGCTTAATCAGGAAGCATGAATGTCACCAATTGTAATTTATCATTATCGGGCACCTCTATAATCGCAAATGTCTTTTTGATTTTCTTCAGCCAATTTTCAACATGATCCTCCCCTTTTACCTCCGAAAAGCTAGGTGGGTCCATAGCCTTGAAGCTTTTAAACAAAGACGTGTTGATATCAACCAACAACCTTGGCACTGGAGCTTGTGGCACAGGTTGCCTCTCAAAATATCTGGCCTGCGTCTCGGCCATCTGGATCACAACTTTCTGCAACTACCTTATCGGATCGATTCTAGCTTGATCCTCAGCCTTGTTCTCCTCTGGAATATTCTACCTCTCTTCCCTTTGACCAATAAAGGTTGTTGACACCTTGTCGACAACTTGCCGATTTTCACTATCCATGATTCTTCTCATTAAAGAAAATAGCACATCAGAATTCATACAAGACAATTTTCGTCCTATCCTCTTAACTCGACGACACCCTATTGTCCACTGTTCAGCTAACTCGACAAGTCTACAGAACCTCTAAAACCTATGCTCTGATACCAAAAACATTATCATGACCCAACCCAATAATTATCGAGGTAATCAACGAATTAGCGACGTGGCAAAGTCATATATATAGATTACAACTAACAACAACGCTAAATACTCATAAACGTGAATACTGAAAAAATACAATCCTCCTGATAAAGTACTAGAAATGATATAACATGGCTCAATGAACTGGGTATAAACAAGACTTGGACCTAAAACATAACTGAAATAAACTAAATGACAACATATCTTGATACAAATTACTGAGATAGCTCTGAACAACTACTAACCACTGAAACTGAAATGGACAGAACCTCCATACTAACTAATGTGCTGCAGCTGAATAGGTGGACAATGCTAAACGCGATCACCTAGAAAACGTGTAAAATACGTCAGCACGATGGTGTGGTGAATATATAAGAACATTATAAATAAGAGAATAAAATCAAGTGATAAAACTCTTTTCCAAAATATCCCAATATCTCTTTCCAAACCTTATAAAATATATAATTTTCTCTTTACTTCCAAACTCGCATTTCAAAAACCCTTAATTTCTTCCCAATCTCTTCCCTTAAAACATTTTCTCAATCCTCTTTCAAAATCTCATTTTCCCTTAATCTCTTGAAAATCATTGTTTCTTGTTTTCCCTTTTTAAAATATTCTTTCTAAATTATCCTTTCCAAAACCAATTTCTTTCTTTTCTTCTCAATATGAAATTCCTCTGGATTCAACAATGATTCGTAAAAATATTTCCATCACTATACCAAGGATCGAGTAGGGATCCATCAAAACAACCTTAATCTCATCTCTGCAACTATAATAGCCAAGAGTCATTCAAATCTGATGACCAATGTTTATGACAGATCTGTAACCCAATGAATTATTCCTGATAAGTACATAGGTAATGAACTCGGGGCCGCTCGTCGCCCTCCTTCCTAGCGGTATGTGAATATAATATATGACACCCAACATTAGCCCAAGGCCAAGGCTGTCACCCCACATCGACCCGAGGCCAAGGTCTTTTTCAGTCACCCAACATTATTAGCCCAGGGCCAAGGCTTCAAGGCTATAATAACAAGAACTGAAATCTTCTTTATCAAATCCTTTTTATCTTTCATCTTTATCAATTCCCATAAAACTTGCTTTCTTTATCCAAAATCATTTAACTCATTGATTCTCTTTCAAAAACTCTTTATCAAATCCATACCTCTTTTATTGAAATCATTTTTCTGTTTCTCTTTTTCCAAAATCTCTTTAACAATATCATTACTTCTTCCTCAATAACATTTGAATATCATTTCCTTTTTCTTGACAATGAATCCATCTTATAATTGACAAAATCATTCAAATCTCAATTTCCATTGTTTTTCAAATATTTCCAAGTGATTCTTTCTTTAAAGATATATACATATATAGATATATCTATGTTCTTATTTATAGAGTTCTAGAAATATTCACCTGATACGAGAACTGACTACGCAATATGCTTATCTTTCTTTGGAGCGGTGGATGACGACGACAACTCTGGATCTAGCAATATACAAATGCAAGCATAAGAATACTAACGTCGCAAATAATTCTATGAATCGCGAATAAACTCTAAGAATCAGATACTCTAAGTATGCATGCATATATGCCATTCTCTCATTAGCTTTCAAAATGTTGGTTAAGAAACTTAAGTTCTAACATAAATTTCTCAATTCTTAATAAGTATTTTTAATGATTCTATCCTCCCAAATATGTGCAATTAGTCCAACAAAATCAATAAAATTTTGTTCTAGGGCTTAAGTACGAATTCCTGAAGTAAAAATCCCAAAAGCCAAACTGTCAACTAGTCTGGGCACCGGCACCAGGACCGGTGGTGGAGCCGGTCGCTAGCCCGGACTTGCGGGGCTGTGATTTTTTTAGATTTTTGTGATTTGATTTCTTCTTCGATTCTCAACCAAATTGATTCGGGTTAAAGCCTATGTTGTTCTATGATCGATTACAAGAAAATTCATACGATTTGGTACAGAAATTACCTTGTTTGGTGGTGAAACAAACAATCGGATGATTGTTGCAAAAACTGGGTTCTAGACTATTGTTCTTCTTCTTCGTTATACTCTGGGTTTTGAGATTTTGCCAATTCTTATGCAACTACTCCACCCTCTCTCTCTTGAACAGAGACTCTTACTCTCTCTCTCTCGGATTGATTTACAGAGCAACTCTCACACTTAACAGATGTTCGATAGAATCTATGTTATACAGTATATACATATATTGTTCTTACGTTCATAATTTGATTGACACGTAGAGTTATGGAATTTGACACAACATAGATCAAATTGACACCACAACACTTGACTTACACCTACAACCTCACAAGCTCAACTCCTCAACAAAGAGTTTGACAACACAACACATGCATAATACATATATGCATATGTGCATCATCCCCTATGTGACTCACCCTCTCGAACGACACCTCTGAGTTCAATTCCAAAATGACTTCCCATATTACACTTTGCCCCTAACTTTATGATTCTTGCTCTTAGATCCCCAAGTACTATTAATTAATTTAAATAACTTTCTTATTCATATTTATTCACTTATTTTAACACCGAAAATTGCCGGATAATTTCCAAAAAAATTTTAATTAATTTATTCGAGTTCTTAAACTTATTTTGAGTACATTTATTTTATTTGATAATATTTGAATTATTTTAAATTCATTTTTAATCTTTTAATTCCACTTAAATAACCCTAATTAAATGATTATACGTGTATTAGATGAACACGTTTCACAGGATTTCTGAAATTGATTTGAAATAATTAACAAGAAGAAATGTGAAACCCATATATCCATATTGTATTATTAATACTGATTACTGGCCCTTTGTCGACCGAGGATTTTATTGATATTGATACTGATTAATGGCCCCTTTGTCGACCGAGGATTTTACTAATACTGGTCCATCGATTCTGATTACTGAACCATATGGTTACTGGACTCAATATGGTATCCATTGGATTTAGCATGATTACTGATTTACTGGCCCTATTCAGTGACTCTTTGACACACTGTTATGATTTTGTGAAAATACAGAAAAAAGGAAATATGTTATTCTGAAATTAATGTACTGTTTTCTGATATTTGTTCATATCTCATGGCATAAAACCTGTATTTTTACTTTGTCACTCATACGAGCTTTAGCTTATAAAATTTATTATTTTCCAGGAAAGGAGGAATACCTCACTCAATAGACATGTGTATATCTGAAGACAATAGAAGTAAGTATGTAGTTATTATTCAGTTGTTTAGTATTAGTTACTCTGAGACATTATTTAATTGTACCACGTCGAATTTGGGTCTGTAATAAAATTAAAGGTGTGAACTTTGTTTTCTGAGCTATGGCTATGTATAATCTTCCGTTGTGATTTATCTTCACTTTTAAGATTTATTAAAGGTTAAGTTGTGAAATGCCTTAGGTAATTGTGCGAATTACGTGGCATCTGTCACGATGACCTTTGAGGATGGGTCCATGTCGCAACAGATTTAGTTGTATCAATGCCCAGTTTATATAAACCTTGAGCTATGTAAGTCTGTAAGTGAGATGTAAAGTGTATGTGCTCAACTTATGTGATAACTTGTTTTCGAAAACTTTGAGGTCTGTATTTGGATGTCATTAGAAGCGTGTCTGGCCAAATAAAATGGAATGAATTGTAAAGTAATTTTAAACTAAAATGTCTCAGAGAATTAGGGAGTCTGAAGATAAGATACGAATTATAGTCATAAATGTACTTATTAGATTATTGTTTTGTAAATATAGGGTATGGATAACCATTTGGAGAAAAACATAGAACATGCTCAGGTCCACGAATATCAACCACTCATGGATAGGATGTATCTTATGGAACAATTTTGGGAGGAGAGGCTGATGTTATGAAAAAATGGAGTATAAATTTATGGTAAAACAAAACAGAAAAAAACAAAGTTATACTTTTTTGTTCCAGATGCCATCAGAGGCGTACTGAGGACTGCTTTTGGAAGACTGGAGTATGTTTTAGATATAGTCAGCATGGCCACTTAATCAGGAAATGTCCAGTACCATCTAAAACTATGCAAACACCAACCAACACTGAGCTGCAATTAGTTGTCAAAGTAGAAACAAACAACATGGACCAATAAAGGGACCAAATAAAAAGACCGAAGGTAAGTTATTTAGGTGATTGTTCAAACCAAATGGGAAATTCCAATCGATTGAATAATCCAATACCGATCTGTTCCAATTGTCAACGTAGGCATTTGGGAACTTGTTTAAAGGCTAGGGGAGTCTGTATTGATATTAGAAGATGTTTAGTGTTGGGGGGTAAGCCTTTCTTGCGGTGGTTCCCGGTTGCTAGCGGTGGAGATGGACTGAGCTGCAAAAGAAAAAACGTTAGGCTACCGGCGAATGTCGCTGGTGGACCCTCCGATGGCTAAGTCAGCAAGGTTTATAGAGAGAGAAAGCAAATGGACAGAGCTTGGGCAAGGTGAGAAGGTGTACCTCTGCATTGAATACTATGCCCTTATATAGGGCCATCAGCAAGTATAGGATACGCGCTTCAGAGTGAATGAACCACCCATCTGCGCAATTGGACAGTGTGCATATCCCCCTTGTGCGCCTGAGCGACCGACCGACAGGTCGGCCTCGACAGTGTCAGGCGATGCCGCCTGACAGCATTGGGCAGCAGAAAAACTTAAAAGCGTGTCTGGCGTGCTGCGGGAATCACGGAAAAGCTGATCTCTGTGTCATGCGTGTGTCTGCCATGTGTGCAAAACCTGTGATGTTGTCTTCCGAGGGAATCTTCCCTGTAGTCGAGACATTTGTCCTATCTGGTCAAAGGAGCACCCTTCGGTACAGTGAACCATTGACAGGGGCTGTCCCCAGAAAGTAAACCATCCATGCCGAAGTGAGCCCCGAGGGAACCCCCTCCGTCGGCCCTTGCTTTTGCTCGGTCACTTGACCTTGGCTTGCTATATCATCGACTCGACACCATCCCTGGGCTGTGAGCCTCCAGTGCAAGAGCGAGCCCCAGGGAGGTCCTGACGTCGATTCTGACCTACTCGGCCCCCTGATAACTGGCATGTGCTCTAGTTCTCCAGGAGGAAGTCGTGGCTCTGGCCTCTCATTGGTTTGACCCCCAACAATAACCCCTCAACCCCTTTGGCCAGGGCATTTTGGCCAAAGCGGGGTTGACTGGTGCCGAAGAGAAGGAGTGTCGGACCACTGGATTGTCTTGGAAGTTAGACCTCTGACAACTTTTTCAACCGTCAGTTTGGATTCGATTACGTGTCGCCTTCTGCGTTGATGGCGCGTCTGCACAGATGTCATGTCACCAGCTATCAGTCCGAGTGTCCAACACGCGCCCGAAATGCTGGATGAGCTGGCCACATGGCGAGCTGTCATTGGTCAGCTCTATGGCAGATGGGATAGCGCGCACATGCATGGTCGTTGGGCTGCGTTGTCTCACATTTCGAGGCGAGGAGTAATGATGGCTTTACGCGTTTTGATCGGCTGGTACGGTTCGATCGGTCACCCGGTATCCTGCCCATGTCACCACTATATAAATCCTCTTAAGGTATCAGAAGCCTCCCGTTTGCTCCAGCCTTCTCAGCCCCAGGCGATTTCCGGCAACCATAGGTGATTCCCAGCCACCGTGTTCTCCAGATTCTGGCGAAGTTCTTCCAAGAATTTTCACGCAGTTTACTTCGATCTAGGTACGGATTTTTACTTCTTTCGCAAACATTTGCTTTTTTCTTTGATTTCTCGTCGATTTAGCGACATTTTTGCCTTAGGATTCACCTCCCAAACCATCTGTGAAGACTGAAAGCTTTCTGAATGTTTCTGGACTCCATGGATGCTGATAAACGCATTCGACTTGTTCTTGGCTGAGCCGAACTGGCCTTGGCTGTTGGTTGAAGGCCAATCCAAGAGCCTTCCTTTGCTTAACCGCATAGGTAGATGCCAGACCAACTAACGGTGTCGTACTGTTTGTTCTCTTTCAGATGGTGCCAAAGAAACGGTCTGACAAACTTCAACGGCTGCTAGATACAGAGTTTGATATCTGAGACTTCAAAGAGGAGCACGAGATACCGAATGATGTTCATATATCCCTGGCCCCGATAGGTGACATGGAGCCGGGGCCGTCACACATTCACGTCCCCATCCTTGCCGTACTGGAGGGAGGCATACGGTTCCCCTTCCATTCCATACTTTACGAATTTTTCCACAAGCTGCACCTCATGACATCCCAGATGACGGTGAACACCTTCAAGATCCTCACGGGGGTAGCTCGGCTGAACGAGACCCTTAGGCGGGAGGACCGACTCTCTTTCGATGACATCTTCGACTATTACATGGTCGGTTTTAATAATAGGTCAAGGAAATATTACCTCGGCCGGAGGCCGCTCCAGACCAACCTGATCGCTGACTTTCCGGACTCTGACAAGTATTCCGATGAC
>NMUG010009642.1:0-11210 GCA_002855965.1 Monotropa hypopitys | reverse complement strand
CTCCAAAGGAATGACCCAAAACAAGGTCCTGAAACAAAAGAGTAGAGTCTACTACAAAAGACAACTAAAAGTCTGAGTAACAAACATCTCTCAATCCTCACCCTACAACCGGTAATAAAAACAAGTGCTAAGAGCTGCAACTGAGGAAAAGACTCCTGCTGGAAGAGAGTCTGAAATACTGGCAATGAACCCACTACGCCTCCTTACCTGGATAAAATGCCACAACACAAAGCAGGCAACAATATCCAGGAGTGTCAGATTCACAAATCTTATAGCAAAAGAGATTTACATGCTACAACAATAAAACAAGTAACGTAGGGTTGTGCCTCTCCCCTCATGTAGTCCAAAACATACAAGTAAACGAAGGGGTTGTGTCTCTCCCCTAAAGTAGTCCTCAACAGTAATTAATTATGTTAAATGTGTATGAATGCTATGAAATGCATCATTAAGGTTTGGAAGCTTCCACATCACCATCATCATCAAATACTAGGGTGGCCACTCCACTAGTATAGGGCAAAATAAACAAGCCCAAGTATTCCATCAATGGCAGACCCAGCAATTGAGACAATATTGCCAAGCATCTACTGTTTCTCAATGCCGCAGCCAGAATACTGTATCCTATCAATGGCAGACACATCCAATTGAGACAACATTGCCAAGCATCTACTGTTTCTCAATGCCGCAGCCAGGATACAAAAACAATTACTATCCCCACGAAATGGCATCTACCGTCTTAGGGCTGCATTGCTAAGCATCTACTGCTCCCTAAGCCCGTTGTCGGGGATTCCACCAATCGTCACCATAAGGTGATATAGTACCATGCATGGATGCACAACCACACAGAAAAACAGCAATCTATGCAATGAATCATGCTTGCACATTTAAAATTAAACATGTAGAAACATCGTACATCAACATCTTTTAACAAGTGTGAGGCATGCGAATATGTACCAATTGAAGCAACACTTATTATGAATCTAATCATACGGTTTTCAGCCATCAAGTGTTCATGCATCTTTAATTTCACCAACCCAAAACTAAACATGTCAACACGTATTGGCAACTAGGCATTTGATTAACCATTCTTTCCAACTTAAAGAAGCATGTGAGTGTACATTAAATGGAAGCATCAATTACCATGATTCTAAACACATAATTTTCAGCCAACATGTGAAGCTATTGAATAAATTTCATCAAGCACCGAAAGAGAAATTAACATCTAGAACATATAATCATGCATCGTTAATCCACGTTGTAACCAATCAACAATAGTGACTAACATGTAGTAAGTAAATCTACAATTCTATAAAGAGATGGAATCTACACACTCACCAAGGTAAGCAAGCACCACAACAAATCACGGAATCGCCTTAGAAGACTCGGGTTTGTCTGCTGGTATACAATTAAAAGGATATATAAGATTTTCTCCTTAAGACTTAACTTTTGATAATTTGTTAAAATAATTCTCACTGATTATTTAACCTCTGCCACCTCTGAAATACTTTTAAAATATATTTATCATTATTCTAAAAAATGATAATTTCCCCAAAATTTCCTTTTTCTCAAAATTTTCATAACCGGTATGGAAACCGGTACAGACCCGGTATACCGCCCGGCATGCCGGCCGGCATGCCGGTTAATACAAAAATTCGTTTTAATGATTGCCAACCCCACTGCCCCATTTTGACCTAAACCGGTACGATAACCGGTACCCAAACCGGTGTACCGGTCGGCATGCCGGTTAGCTATAATTTTCGCATGACATTCACTAAGGGTTTCTGGGAAAAATCCTTAAGGCCGGTACGCGACCGGCATGCCGCCCGGTATACCGGTTGCATACCGGTCAGTACAAATTTGCAGCAGATCGAAAATCTGCCTAATCCACTTCGCGTTTTCTTAATTTTTTTCATAAAAACTCGATTCTAAAGGTCCCAAATCATAAAATTGGCCATGCTAGGATGTAATACTAGATCACCCTTACAACATACTTGAGATTGGGCTTCAAACATAAGGTTTTAAGAACCCAATTCCAAGATTTCACAAAAGGGAATCTACTAATCAGCCCTTAAACGAGATTAGCAGAAAACACTAATCTGGGCTTAATCTGTACGATTTTTGAAAAACTAAAACCATAGATTCTTACCTTAGGATGTTAGCTACAAGGTTGATGAAGGATTGAACTCCAATAGGTGTGATCTTCCACCTTGATTTGAGAATTCTCTCTAGGCTCTCCCTTTAATCTCTCTCTAATGGCCTCCCAACATGTAAGTAAGAACCCTAATGGGAGTTAGCTCTCTTTTATAGTCCCTAATCAGGTTTTAAGGCATCATTACTCTTTTGCCCTTAATTAAAAGGGGTATTCACCCTTGTGAGCCCTTCTCCTACTCCCCTCTATATATGTATTATAATTAAGGGTTATTTTAATTTAGGTATATAAACCCCTAAATTCCTCCTTCTTTCAATAATATTTTTAACCACTTAAAAATATATTTTACTCCTCCCCTATTTTTAATAAAAATAGGTTAATTTTATTTTTTAATATTAAAAATTAGGTACGGGTATTACAAATTCCCTTGACAACCAACAAGCCATGATTTCATTCTACCATGATTTCCCAAGTCACAACACAATCAATATTCCAAGACTTACCCATTTTCCCAAATTAAGTTCACCTAAGTCAATTTCTCACCCAAGGGTAATCATGGCCACAAAACCTCTTCGTACCATACGCAAGACCAACACAAGTCTCACTCGTTCTCGTAGGAACCCAACAATACTCAACGCGACTCAAATCCATCAAAAACCACTTACAAACTCACTAAGGCATTTCATCGAACACTTAGCACGCACAAAGGATTTTAGAGTCTACAACAAACAAATGTTCCTACGAACTTCCAAATCATCTCAAACCAATGAATTCCCCAAGATTTCCCAAATTACTAATCGACGAATGATTTACAATTTTGACTACACAATCCAAGTGTAAGAGGGAATTCGAGCAACAATCAATCGAGTGATTAAACGACGAACGAGTGAAGTTAGAACAAACATTCCTACGCACACAAGGTAGAATTTAAGAGTTACCCACATTTAGTCACCGGAGTCGCCTTGCCGGAGAGTCGCCGAAAAATTCGTCGCCGCCGCCACCCGTGCTCGCGAACCTATATACATCACGACGATCACAATGATGAGTACAACAACGTTTCCTAAAGGCGTAAATCAAGAAACTCAACTTTGGAAATCGACTTACCGATGGATGACGAAGAACGGGTTCGATATGCACATTGTCGGAGAACCCTCAACACGTAGAGCGATGTTTCTCCTTCGCAAAACTCGATCCGGGCTCGATTGCCCCTTTGATTTGAAGAGAGAAGTGAGAGGTAGAGAAGGAGGAGGTAGAGAGAGGGCCTAATCTGCAGAAAAATGGGCATACAATGCCCTAAAATCGTGCCCAAGTCATATATATATGACCCTAAGCGAAAAGACAAGTTTACCCTTCAATAAACTTGAAAAATATCGAATCTGGGCATCCCGACCGGTCTACAGAATGTCGTGTACCGGTCGAGCTTCAAAAAAAAAGTTTTCTGAAATGCCACGACCGGTCTACGGAATGTGGTGTACCGGTCGTGGAGGCCAAATTTCTGCTGAACAGAAATGTTGATTTTTCCGAGAGTATTTTGGCCATAACTTATTCGTACGGACTCCGATTGAGACGATTCAAGTTGCGTTGGAATTGTAATAAAATTATCTACGACTTCCAAGAATAAAGATTTCTGATTTGAAGAACGAATCAGATTAATAAATTTCAAACACGATTTAGGATTTTCGATTCACTAACGCGCATGGAAATTAACTAAAATTTCCGGAGTGTTACAAGAGGACATACTAATTGATGAACCACTCAACTTTGATGAGGATTTTGATGTAGATGATGAGTAAGATTTGGATGTGGTCCTTCGGGAGTGGATTTACCATCCATATGAGTGGCCTAGCGATTCCGACGAGGAATAATTGTCTTAACTATTCCCTATATCGTATCTGACATATTCTGTTGTGTGCATCCCGGACACACTTAAATCAAGATTAAGACCTATTTGATTTTGTATTTCTCTAGACGTAATGAAGTATTCTACTCATTTCCCGTATTTCTAACCGTAAGATCTCATCTGAGCAGAATGGTTAACACGTGAGCAAACAGCTAGGGAAATGGTCAAGACCATGACGAAATAAGCAAGCTCCGACAGATGGTAACACTGCTAACTGGCATGGTTCAAGCCCAACAGGAGACCATCAACCAATATTAAAACCAACAAGGACTAGTGGTCAAGCCACCAACGGTCATCAACGAGGATGAAGTCGTAGATCCCGCACAACAAGTGGCAAATGTAGCAGCAGTAAAGGAATTCCTGAAACTAAAACACCCGACATTCAAAGGAGGCATGGACCCAGTGAAGGTGGGAGAATGGATAGCGGAGTTGGAGAAGAATTTTTGACTTCTTCGGTGCTCGGATCAGCAAAGGGTCAAAATTGGATCCTATTGATTAGTAGGCGGAGCCAATCGATGGTGGAATTTCAAAAGCGCTGCAGAACCCGAGATGAGGTGGAGGAGATTTTTGGAGGCCTTCAAGGAGAAGTTCATGCCCCGTGCAATGTTGAGCGCCAAATGCATGGAATTCGGGAATCTGAAGCAAAAAGGAGCCACGATAGTGATAGAATATGAAGCAGAGTTCACCAACCTTGCAGAACACGCGACCTGCCTAGTAGCAATAAACGAATGAAGGCCTGACAATTCGAAGACGGGATCAGGCATGAGATTCGAAGAATGGTTCGTCCTGTCTAGCTGCCAGCATATGCAGATGTCCTTGACATGACAATTCTAGTAGAGCAAGATGTAAATGAGACCCGACGTTATCAAGAGAGAGAGAGAGAGAGACAAAATCAAACTCTAGAGGAAACTAGCCACCCCAAGAAAGACAAATTTTGGAAGAAATCAAAGAGGAAACCAAGGAAAAGGAATTGAAGAAAGGAGGTAGATGCTACCTTGTCCAAAATGCAGAAACTATCACAAGGGGGAATGCGCCTACAAAGTACCAAATGCCTGTTTCAGTTGCGGCCAAGATGGACATTTAAAGCGAGATTGTCCCAACATACAGACAGAAGCAAATGCAGTACCAGTGGGAGCACCAAGAGCCAATCCCCAAGGAAATCACAACAGTCAGAGGCAAAGAAGAGCTTTCGCACATATCCCAGGAGACCCACAGAATGACGACGAAGTCGTTGCAAGTAGAATCCTTATCTACAATGTCCCTACTTATGCTTTGTTTGACTCTGTATCTACACACTCATTCATTTCTAAACCTCACACTAAGCGAATTACTAAAAGTCCTAAACCCTTGGGATACGACCTGTTCGTAACTCAGCCTATGAGCAATGACGTCTTATGCTCTACAATCTATAAGGATTGTGAAACAATCACGAACGGAGTCGTGACATCGATGGACCTCATTCCTATGAGCATTTTACATTTTGATGTCATTATTGGCATGTATTGGTTATCCAAGTCCCATGCTAAGATTGATTGTGCTAGAAAATTCGTCACCATCGTAGAATCTAAAGGTGGGGAGTCAAAGCTTAAAGGAGAAGATGGTTTATGTTCTTCTGGAAGATGGTGATTTGATATGCAGACTTTGTTTGCTTGATTGATAATGTTCCGGAAGATGGGGTTTTCTCTTCTGGAAGATGGTGATTTGATACACAGACTTTAGTTGCTTGATTGATGATGTTCTGGAAGATGGTTTCTTCTCTTCTGAAAGATAGTGTTCTGGCTTTTATTTTGTGCTTGTCTGGTTGATTATTCTTCCGAAAGATAATGGTGTATTTCCGGAAGATCTTGTGTTAATTCTGTTAAGTCGGTTATACTCTGTTTTGAGTTCCAGCTGTTCTATTGCTGATTGACAGCTGTCATATTTTCTTGTTAGGTTTTTCTTTTCATTTTTGGTAATTTTGTTAGGTGAGTTTTAAGTCGGTTTTTGGCGCCTATAAATAGGCTGCATTTTGTATTGTTCAACAAGCTTTGCAATGAATTGGAAATTCATCAATTGAAAATGTCAAATACGATACAGAGATGGATTCAATTTGATTTTTCTTCAAGTTATTCCTGAAATCAAATCAATAGAAAATTTCACTTCCCTCTCGGAAGGTAGACCTCGCAACTATTCCAAAAAGATGTCCAGAAACTCACAAACAACCATAGGCAACCCCTCATGGTGAGAGACATCATCATCAAGACTTGGACTTGCTAGCAAACAACTAATATAATTTTTTTTCTTGAATTATAAAAGTACACCTCAAACAGCTCCTTAAGCTCCCCATAGAATTAGAAATAGTCTCCTTCCGGAGCACAAACATGGACATGACGCTTATAGCAATCAATCATGGCATGGAATGTAGAAAACCATTCCATCCACAGGATACCCGGACATACCCAATACAATGAAATCAAAGACGAAAATGCTGATCGACAATCATCAACTCGCATCTATGGAAAATACAATTCAAAGGAACTCGAGATCCTATTGGAATTTCTACAACTAATAAAGGATCTAACTCGTCTAACTCCAATTCCAATGCATAAACAAATGATGCATCAATAAATAAATGTAATTCACTCGATTCAATGAGAACACTTGCCCAAGAATTATAAATGAGAAACATACCATGAACAACCAAATCCTAGGGATGCTGAAAAGTAGATGGAGTAGTCGTTGATGAAATATCATATGCATTGCCCTGAGCCATAGGACCTTGTTAAAATCCACCTTGCCGCTGGTACTGCTGAACTGGTCTGGACGAACCTGCTCCTCTATCAACACGTGAAGCTTGACTTGAATTTGCTAGTCTCAACTAAATATACTACTGTTGCCAGATATGCGACCGATGCACTGACCCGCCTCATTGTGACTTCCATTCTTTATAGGACAACCCCTAGCCATGTGGCCCACCTGGCCGCACTCAAAGCATCCTGCAACCTTGCACTCGGTTTAGTAGTGCCATGGCTAATTGCACCTATGGAAAATAACTTGGTTTCGCATCAAAACCTTGAGAGAACCCACACTAGACTAAGACCTCTGTCTCTAGGAGAATCATGAATGATCACACTGCCTCTTCTTCACAGAGCTCCCGGTAGAAGAACTAGAGCCCGATACTTGGCGCATTGGCTCCCAAACTTTAACTTTTCTTGTCGACTGTCTCTTTGGATTGATTATCCTAGCACACTCCACCATGTCTGCAAAGTTTCAAATACTCTGGCTCATCACTAGCCTTTGGACTGAAGAATAGAGACCTCTCTGGAACTACTTGCATTTGTGCTCCTCTGAACTCGCTAAGTCTGGAGCAAATCTAGACAAGGCATGGAACTTCATAACATATTGAGACACAAGTTGTCATACCTCGTCCCAGTATATAACTTGGTAATGCCAATATTGTATGGCTTATATAAATAAAACATCTTCTATCACACATCAACAAAAGCAATATAATTTCCTTTCTTTTTAGAGACATTCTCACCATTAGCATACATCATAAACACCATCACCATAAAATGCCAACACCACAATGAAAGACTTATATGAATAACACCTCAAAGCATCTTGAACTGTGAATGAATAAATGTGCATCAAGTCACCATAAAACTCACAACTATACCGAAAAACACAACTCTAAAACCATAGTAGTAAAACAATCCCAAGTATGAAATAATCAACTGAATGAAATAAATGACAAGCTAGTTATTACACCTTTTTTCTTTTGAATGCACTAGCTCAAGCCCAAATGCAAACCAAACCTGTCAATGACCCGTAGTGGATCGCTTCTCACTGCTACCTAGATTCCAAAAAGGAAACAAGAGTGTGAGATATAGAATTTCAAGTTCCGATATAATAAAAACATTCAAAACAAATATTTGACTGAAGCTCATCATTAAAAATCTCTTTGACCGTAACCCTTTAAAATTCTTTTGGCCGTAGCCCACTTTTGAAAAACTCTTTTGGTCGTAGCCTATTAAAAAATTAGTGCATCCCGTGCATGATAATAAGATTTGGGGCATCCCCTGCACCTTTGATAAGATAAATGCATCCCATACATGATTAGGAATATTAATGCATTACATGTATAATTAGAGCATCCCGCGCACCTCTTGACAATTTGCGAATTGTTATGGATATTTTTCGGGAATCCATTTTCAAATATGTATTATGGGTATTCTTCAGTTACCCATTTCCAACACCTTTTTGTATATTCCTCGATTATCCATTGCCAATCACCTTCAATGCCCAAAGGCCACCTTTGAAATTATGCCGCAAGTCCACCTTTAAAAATATAATGTGAGACAACCTTTAACAATTGATATGGATATCATACAATCGAAATAAAATACATCACACACTCACCTTTTCTTCTTAAGAGGATGTCACCGTTTATTTTTTGGGTACTCTTCAATTCACTATTTTCTCTTTTGAGAAAAAAATCTCAAACAATCAATAACAATATTTAAATATTGGATGAGAAATAAAGGACATGAATATAAGTTATGCATCACCACTTAACCCACTCTTTACACCTTTTTACATTCATTTGCTAATTGGTTTAATTGAATGAAAACACATTCATGTGATGAATTGATCATACACATTCCCGTATCTCGATTTTAAGATCGATTATACAAATACATACCCACACACACCTTTAAACACACATTCATTCCATTAGGTTTTTACAGTGAGCCGACAGGAACCCATATTTTTTGGATTATCTGCATCGACATCCTCCAGATCATCTGCACGAGCATTCTTATCCATATCGGTATACTCTGGGTCAGTCCGGCACAATCCGGACCTATTTTATATGGCTCCTACCATCTTTGTATGACCGACATATTCTGGGTCAGTCTTTCATACTCTGAACCTATATTTCTAGCGGTGCCATCTCTTTATGACTGACATACTTTGGATCAGCCCGGCACACTCTGGCCATATTTCTATGGCTCTCGCCATGGCCGACATATTCTGAGTCAGTTTTTTGGGGCTCTCTATTACTTTGAATCTGACCATATTCTCACATGCCCACATCCAAAGTGGGGGAATAAGCAAAAGGGTTTGAGAAAAATCAGTCTGATCTAAGATTTTCATATTACAATCTATACGAAAAAATATAGCCAAAGTCCGGCATTTACGAATCAAAGCCACACTACTACTGATCCGCCAGATTATTGGTGGATAGTCCGACAGGAGGCTTTCTCGCTGGCATCCTAAATATTGGAACCTCCAGGACTAGGGTGGGTGCATTCATCTGAAAAGAAGAATCGATCGAGACCTCCATTGCATCCAAAGCTTGGAGCCATGCTTCCTTGAATTCAGCCTGGAAGCCCCTCCTATAACTAGCTTTGTGGACTTCGGAGCAGGGCTGGTTCACTTGACTTCAGTAGACCTATCTGGCATCGTGGAAGCCCTCTTTATAACCTTTTGCATCGGCTTCCGCAAAATCCTTCTGGACTCTCTCCTTAATGCCTTCCTTGGACTTTCAGAGGTCATATCTAGTTTCGACAAGGCTCCGTTTCAGTTAGTCTAACTCTGTCAATGCCTCATCCAACTATCGGCAAAGAAGGGACTTCTGAGCCCTAACGAGCAGAAATGCTCGTACGAGATGGAGACAACCTAATAAGACTACAAAATCAAGGTCAAAGTTAGCAGGTTCTATAACAAGGAGCCTTCGGAAAATAATCATGGTACCTTGACAAGACTTGCACCAGCATGATTAAAAATTCCCTTCACCCTGATTGGCATTTCTCCTATATTAGACGGCAGATTTAATCCACAGAGGAGGGAATATGCGATCTTCATATCAACATTAACACTGCCCGATGTCAGGATTGACTCTCTCTCAGGACGATGGAAGAAAGGGGACCATAGCCCTGGAATCCTCAAGACAGTCAATGAAAAGACTTCATCTGGCCTTTGGCTGCATCCCACATCCTCCGGCCTGCCTTCTTTAGGTGCGGGCATTTACTTCTTCACCCTGATAAGCTCTTGGGCTAGCCCTTCGGTCGGAGCACCTTCGATTTCTGAAGGGCTCTATAGGGATTCTCGGAGATTAGTGTGGAGGGTCCTTGCTCGCGGTGCCGAAGACTCCCCCACGAAGAATCTTGTGGAAATGGCCCCTGCCAAATGGACCGACAACATTGCCAAATAAGTACCTCCAACGGGCATCCTGCATAAGCCTAGTTGGGCGAGAAGAAACCTCATCAAAAAATTGATCAATAATCCGAGCCTATCGGCGCATCCGAGATTGTTCTGGATGAGAGATCTCTGGTATCCGATCTCTCGAAATATTAACCATGCCAGCGCTCGCCTCCTCAAATAAGGAATCACTAGAGCTAAGCCTGAATGTTGGGTCAGACCCCAAACTACTGCTTGTTATAGAGTTAATGGTAATTATTCGGACCATCCCTTGCAGTTTCTATGGAGTTTCAGAATGAAGGATTATGGATGCCGCTTATAGCACCGAAGGGACCGAAATGGGCACTACGGAGGATGAGAGAGCAAGTTCCGAAGCTCTAATGGCAAAACCCAATGCCCTATTTATAAGGCTGGGGACAAGGATAACTGTTTGGCACTTAGAGTAGTATGTGAATATATCTTCACATAGAATCTGACGAATATTGTTTGACCCACCATTCAGAAGATAACACATGGCGGGTCAACCCCGACATTTACAACACAATAATTTTTGTTCGTCACACAATAAATGTTGCTGCAGTACATGGGAAGCATATGCTAACACCAAAAGCCACAACAAGCCTCCCCCATAAGGAACGTCCAACCATTAAGTATCAATCTTTTCCAACAGGTTGAAAAAATTGAGGGGGGATTGTAGTGGGTCGGACTCTGGTCTCGGCAACCAAATGCATATTATCGGACCGTCAAGCCAATCCAGACCCCTCCTCGCCAATCTCACGGAGCAAACTAAGGCCATCGGCCTAACCAACTTCTAATACATTATCATCCGCACAACCGAAGGACCAGCAATTCATGTGGAACTTTGCCCCCAAAGTAGAGTCTCCGGACACCCGAAGGAGCTTACTAGTGCCTCTGACCTCGCGGTGCTCTAGACACTTCACATATGTACATGGTCCAAGTGACATATGTACATGGTCC
>NMUG010009641.1:0-11212 GCA_002855965.1 Monotropa hypopitys | reverse complement strand
TTGGACACTATACTTGATCGAGACACTTTGGAATCCCAACTCACTTTTGAAGAAAGTGAATTTTTATATTCAGCTGAGGGGGGATTTCTTAGTGATATATTGATGATGGAAGAAGGAGAAGAAGTGTTTAGGGCTGAATCTTGGCCGTCTCGTTTTGAAGAATTACCAATGCAAGAAAACAAGATTCAACCTTCATGTATTGTTCCATCGAAATCGGAGTTGAAGCCAATGCTAGAATTATTGAAGTATGTTTTTCTTGGAGACGATGACACCTATCCGGTGGTCATTTCATCTACTCTTGACAACCATCATGAAGCCAAGCTTATCTCACTCTTGCGGAGTCACATACGGGCGATAGGATGGACCATTACAGATTTGAAGGGGATAAGTCCCCTAGTTTGCACTCATAGGATATGCTTGAAGGAAGATATTACACCATCATGCCAACCACAATGCAGACTCAATCTGGCAATGAAGGAGGTGGTAAAGGAAGAAGTGCTCAAGTTATTAGATGCAGAGATTGTATATCCGATTGGCGATAGCAAGTGGGTGAGTCCCACTCAAGTGGTGCCCAAGAAATCAAGGACGACAATTGTGAATAATGAGCAAGGAGAATTGATTACCAAGAGAGAAGTTACTGGGCGGCGAGTGTGTATCGACTACCGGAAGCTTAATGCTTGCACGAAGAAAGATCATTTTCTATTGCCGTTTATTGATCAGATGCTTGAGAGAGTGGCTACTATCAGATTAGAATTCGCCCAGGAGACGAGTGGAAGACAACCTTCAAGACCAAGGATGGACTGTATGAATGGCTTGTTATGCCATTTGGTCTATTTAATGCCCCGAGCACATTTATGTGGCTTATGACCCAGGTATTCCGACCCCTTATTGGATCCTGTGTCGTAGTTTATTTTGACAATATCTTGGTCTATATCCATAACCGGCAAGAGCATCACCAACACCTGAGAGAGGTCTTAGTATTGTTAAGAGACAACTTTCACGTCAACTTGAAGAAGTGTAGTTTCTTGACCAGCAACTTAGTGTTCTTGGGGTTCGTGGTCAGTGCAGATGGACTAACTGTTGATCAAGAGAAAGTCCGAGCTATTCAAGAATGACTAACACCCACATCCGCACACGATGTGAGAAGATTCCATGGCTTGGCTACCTTCTATAGGAGATTCATCAAGGACATCAGCACCATTGCGGCGCCAATGACAGAATGCCTGAAGAAGAAGCAGTTTGACTGGACTAGTGAAGCTGAGCAGAGCTTCTACTTGCTTAAGGAAAAATTATGCACTGCCCCAATCCTATCCCTTCCAGATTTCAGCAAGCTGTTCGAAGTTCATACGGATGCCAGCTATATTGGAGTAGGAGCTGTTCTGTCTCAAGAAGGCCGACTAGTCGCTTACTACATCGAGAAGTTGAGTGAGGCAAGATAGAATTGGACTGCTTACGAGTTGGAACTTTATGCAGTTATCCAAGCTCTGAGGGTTTGAGAGCATTATCTCATTCATCAGGTGTTTGTGCTCCACACTGACAACAAGGCACTAGAGTTTCTGAACATCCCAACGATCATTAACAGGAAGCACACCAGGTGGATAGCTCGCGTCCAAACCTTCAAATTTGTTCTATAGCACACTACGGGAACTTCTAACCGAGCTGCTGATGCACTGAGCCGTAGAGCATCCCTTATTGCTATTGCCCGCACAGAGCTGGTGGGATTTGACTTCCTCAAGGAGTTGTATGAGTAGAATGAAGACTTCCGGGAATTATGGTCTTAGTGTCAACTCAACAAGACCGGATTGATTGGGTTCCTGATCCACGAAGGATATTTATTCAAAGGAAATCAGTTGTGCATTCCCAGGTCCTCGTTACGAGAATGTCTAGTCAGGGAGATTCATTGCGGCAGACATGGAGGGCACATGGGTCGTGATAAGACTATCTAACAGGTGGAGGATAGGGTATCATTGGCCTCAGCTCAAGCGTGAGGTTGGTCGAATCATTCAGAGGTGTTATGTCTGCTAGACAGCTAAGGGTCAAACACAAAACACGGGACTCTACACCCCATTGCCTGTTCCAGAAGCCTCATAGGAAGACCTGTCCATGGATTTTGTACTCGGATTGCCCAGGACTCAAAGGGCTGCAGAAATGATCATGGTGGTGGTTGACAGGTTTTCCAAGATGACACACTTTGTAGCGTGCAGGAAGACGCATGATGCTTCCAACATTGCCAACCTTTTCTTCAGGGAGATTGTTCGGCTGCACGGCGTGCCCAAGTCCATCACCTCGGACAGGGACATCAAATTTTTGGGTCACTTTTGGAGAACATTGTGGGCCAGGTTTGAGACGAATTTGCGGTTTAGCAGCACTTTCCATCCCCAGATAGACGGCCAAACAGAGGTGGTCAACTGCACTTTAGGAAACATGCTATGGTGCTTAGCCGGGGACAAGCCAAAACAGTGGGATCTACAATTGCCGCAAGCTGAGTTCGCCTTCAACAACAGGTTGAACCGATCAACAGAGTGGACACCTTTCCAGATAGTCTATCGCCACGTGCCCGTACACACCCTTGACCTTGTACCCCTACCCTCCTGAGTTGGAGTAAATCGAGCTTCCAAACAGAAGGCTACCGAGATAATCCACACTCCAGGACACCAAAACAAAACTAGAGGAATCTAATGCCAGAGACAAGAAACAGACTGACAAGCGGAGAAGGAAGAAAGTGTTCGGAGAAGGAGATTTGGTTATGGTGCACATCCGGAAGGACAGACTTTCTGTTAGAACGTACAATAAGCTGAAAATGAGAAGGGTTGGTCCTTGCAAAATCCTAAGGAAAATGACTGACAATGCGTACAAAGTGGAACTTCCCGAAGACATGCACATCTCCAACACATTTAACGTCGGGGATTTAATTGAGTATTAGCCTCCTGAGCCTTTAGAAAACTCGAGGACGATTTGTTTTCTAGTGGGGGAGCCTGATGTAGGACAGCTAGACCACAACCGCACATCCACACGTATAACCGAGCAGACCTCTGCCGAGGTCACCTCTACCGAGCTGCTCATACTCGCACATGCCGCACTGCTCAACAACCGCACAACCATGCATACGACCGAGCTATTCCCAAGGCCTTCAGCCCAGCAAGGCCAGATCAGATCAACCCAGCTCGTCCAGTTCAGCCCAACCTCTCACCTCAGCACGGCCTCAACAGCTGCAACTTAGCTCGGCAGCATCCACACACTCCTGGTTAAAGAAAACGACAAACATTCTGCACATTCTCTGACAATTCTATTATTACTTTTCAGATTCTGATTTTATGTCGTACAATGTAATCATTAGCTAGGGTTACCTTTTTGTATTTGCCGTCATTCCTTTTTAGGGTTTTTTCTTGTATTCTTTAATGGCTATATAAGCCTAGTGATGTACAGACTCATACAACGTTTATCAAACAATACACTTGTCGACTGAGCTTTGTCTCTCTCACTCGAGGTGGATTCCTCCGTTCTCAGGTGGATTCCTGTGCTTGTTAGGTGGATTCCTAGCCCCTCTACCGGATTACAGTGTTAATCCGTTCATCTTCATCACCTCTACCGGTTCTGTCTGATCGGAACCTCCACCTCATCACTTTCCCCATTACGTGTTGCGTCAGCATTATGGTAGTTGATATGTTATTTCCTACCATTTGTTGTATTTCTTACTCTATATCCTGGATCTTATTTGTAAAGGACTTTGTAAACTAAATTCATGTTATTGGATGTGGATGTATCCATTATATTCTTTTTATTTGGCATGTACTTATGGGATATAAATATGAATGATAGATAGCTTCCTTCTTATTACCTTATCTTTTATGATTTCAAAAAAAAAAAAAAAAAATTAAAAATCCAGGTTGTTACAAATGTTATTGTCGAGGCTGCTCCATCTAAGGGTCATCCTCTGGCCTCTGGAGAAAAAAACGACCCTGCGGAGGTAGTCAAAGATCCTGTCGAACTAGCTACCTTGGAGGATAAAGCTGTCGATTGATCTCTTCTTTGTTTTAGAATTTTGATTGCCGATTTAGTTGTTTGTAATATGTACATGCTAATCTTGGATGTTTAACGTGTCTATTCTCTTTCACAATGCTTAAAATGTTTTGCTCGCCCTTACATTTTTCTTTTGTATAACATAATGGTTTTCTTTCGGTCTTTCTTTTAGCTCATCACTTGGCCTGACTACTCCCCCGAGTGAAGGGGTAAGTAGTAGCGTTTCACTGTTGTTTATGTGCACTTGCACGGTGCTATCGTTCCGGACAGGCATATCTGCCACAAGGAGATACCGTAGCCTCATTCTTGTCCCTTAGGACTGTCGTTCCAATGCTCATTGAGCCTGGTCCGAGTGGGCTTGTAGGCCTTTCTCAGATTCATTGTTTTGAACAGACATGTTGTCGTTCCGAGCAAGTATGTCTGCTGCACGGAGATCCCGTAGCATCATTCTTGTCCCTTAGGACTGTCGTTCTTGTGCTCTTTGAGACTGGTAGGCCTCTTTCTCGGACTCGTTGTTCTGAGTAGACATGCTGTCATTGCGAGCAGGTATGTCTACTTCACGGAGATGCCGCAACATCATTCTTGTCTCTTAGGACTATCATTCTTGTGCTCGTTGAGCCTGGTCTGAGTAGGCTTGTAGGCCTCTTTCTCAGACTCGTTGTTCCGAGCAGACATGCTGTCATTGCGAGCAGGTATGTCTGCTGCACGGAGATGCCGTAGCATCATTCTTGTCCCTTAGGACTGTCGTTCTTGTGCTCGTTGAGGTTGGTCCGAGTGGGCTTGTAGGCCTCTTTGTCGGACTCGTTTTACGTTTTTGTTGTTGGACTTTTGGTACCTGAGATTTATGCGCATTAAGAAGTAACACCAAGGTTGATCAATCAAAGCCACTTGGGCTTTTATTGCATATTAGAGTAATTTGGAAAGAACAAGAAAATTAAACATTCAAGCAGAAAGAATAGTGGTCATTTGCAATACAACTTGAGGTGTTCAACATTCCACGAACTTGGTACCTTTTTTCCTCTTAAGGTAGCTAGTCGATATGCCCCTGCTTTCGAGTGTCTGAGCACTTGATAGGGACCCTTCCAATTAGGGACGAGCTAGGATCAACTTTTCTGAGCACAAGGTCTCTTGGTCTAAACACTTTCGGCTTGACCATGTTGTCGTGATATTTGGCCATTCTCTGCTGGTAAGTTGCTACCCTTAGTGCTGCGGTCTCTCTCATTTTCCAGTAAATCCAGCTCAGTTCTTAACTCTAATTTGTTTCCTTGTTCGTTGAAAGATGATGTTCTATAGTTGAGGAGCTCCACCTCAACTGGGATAACAACTTCTGCCCCAAACGCCATTGCATAGGGCGTCTCGCCTGTCGCCGTCCGTGCGGTTGTTCTGTAGGCCCAGAGCACAACATGCAACTCCTCGGACCAGGCTCCCTTAGATGCTTGTAGCCTTCTCTTTATGCCCTTCTTAATCTTCCTGTTGGTCACTTCAGCTTGTCCGTTTGACCTGGGGTATGCTCTGGAGGTGTAGTGGGTGTGTATTCCCATGTTGATACAGTAATCCCTGAACTCTGTGCTATCAAACTGTCTACCCAGATTGGCTATTAATACTCGGGGTAAGCCAAAACGACAGATTATGTTTCTCCATAAGAAATCAGTAATTGCTTTGGTGGTTAACGTGTTTAACGCCTTGGCTTCCACCCACTTGGTGAAGTAATCGACCGCCACCACTGCGTGCTGCATAGTTATCAAAATCGTACGATTCGCGATTCGAATCGTACGATTCGGTTCGATTCGGTATGCACGCGATACGGATCGGAGGGGTGAATCGCAGGTTGTGGTGAATCGGTAAGCGAATCGGGCGAATCGTAGGTGAATCGGGCGAATCGTATGAATCAGGCGATTCACTTAGATTCGGTACACTGTCGGATTTGGTTCGGGTATTCTTTTATGGGTCGGGTTTTGGCTTAAAACATGTATTTTTTTTTATTTTTTGGCCTCACACAGCAGGTCCCCCTCCCCTGCACCCCGATAATCTTTATGTTTGACCCCCCTTCCCGCAAAACCTACCTTTCGCTCAAACATTTCCCCTCCCTCTCGCGACTATCTCTCTCTCTCTCGCGCACCTCTATCTCTCTCGCCTCTGCCTCTCACTCTCTCGCCTCCACCTCTTTTACAAGTTCTTGTATGACATTTTCTGCAATCCGAACCTGATGAACATGTATTTATTTTGCTAGTTTATTCAGTGACTTTAGCTTATCAAGTATTTTTGTAACAAGGCTTACCATCCAAATTGATGACGACAATGATAATAAAGAATTGAAGGACATATTTGGTAGTAATGCTTTCTGTGTCCTCACATTCAGCTTCAATGAGGTTACTTTTTACCATTTTGCTCCCATTTTCATTATCATTGTTTATTTTACTACGGATATCAGAAGTCTGTTCCAAACTAGTGTTTCCAACATCAAATTTGATTCTTCCAACGATTGTATGTGTGTGCCGTAGTTTAATTGTATTTGAACTTTGAATTATCCTTTTTGTAAGCAACATGCAATGCAAGTACGTATTGGACTATCAATATTACGCTAAGTATATTATTGTAGGACTCATGAATCGTGATTATAGGTCATATGATCATCAATTTATCTTTTTACACATAAGTTTGCTTAAAATATGCATTTTAAATATATTTTAGAAATTGTGACTGAATTGGAGCGATTCGCGATTCACGATTCACGATTCGCATTTCACAGACCATTTCGATTCACGATTCGATTCACGATTTGACAACTATGGCGTGCTGCATCTGACTCCTGCCTTTTCGAAGGGACTCGATAAAATCTAAGCCCCACTGGGCAAAGGGCCATGGTCCTTGCATTAGCGACAAGAGAGTGGAGGGTTTGTGTGAAATTTTGGCAAATTTCTAACATATGTCGCACCTTCTTACTAGCTCGACACAATCATTTTTCATGGTAGGTCAGTAATATCCTGACCTCATGATCTTGTAGGCTAGGGTACGTGGACTGTGGTGGGCTCTGCAGATCCCTTCATACACCTCTCTCATGACGTACTCAGCTTCCATTCTTGTCAGGCACCTCAGATAAGGTAAGGTAAAGCTTCTTCGGTATAGGATGTCTCTTATAAAGGTGTATATGGCGGATCAGATTCTCAGTTTACTTGCCTGGACCTTGTTGATTGGTAATATGCTATGCTTGATGTATTGAACTATTTGATCAGCCTATGAACTCGAATAATCAATTGTCTTTACCTCTCCTCCGATTGTTTCCATGCTCGGGTGGCTAAGGACACGGAGTAATACGTCGATTGAGATGGATTCCTCCTGGGCTGTAGCCAATCTTGCAAGTTGGTTAGCCTCACAGTTTTCTTCTCTGGGTACCTGGGAGATGGTGAACCTTGCGAATTCGCCGACCAATTTTCTCACTACCTTCAGGTATCTGCTCATGCTTTCTTCCCTTGCTTCAAATTCTCTATTCACTTGGCCTACCACTAGTTGACAGTCACTTATGGCTACTAGGTGTTGTACCCCCATCGCTTTGGCTAAGCGAAACCCTGTTATCAGAGCCTCATATACTCTGTCTGGTTATTAGTTGCTCGAAATTGAAAACGTGGGGCATACATGAACGTGTTACCCCTGAGGATTTCTCAATAGTAATCCAGCTCTACTAGCCAATTTTGTCATTGATCCGTCGACCAATAAGAGCCATTATAATGTTTCACCACGTTCCTCGGAGGGCTCCTCAGGACAGGTATATTCGACCAGGAAGTGTGCCAGTATTTGTCCTTTGATTGTCGTTCTGGGGAGATATTCAATATCAAACTTGCCTAACTCTACGGATCATTGGATATGTCTTCCGGATTATGGAGCGCCCGCTGCAGGGGTTGATCAGTCAAGACCTTGACGGCATAGGCTTGAAAATAAAGTCACAACCTCCTAGCAGCGGTTACCACTGCAAATGCCACCCTTTCTATCCTTGGATATTTGGTCTCCGAACCCCTTAATGCCCTGCTAGTGTAGTATATTGGATATTGGACTGCTGACTCTTCTCGGATTAAGACTGAGATTACATCATAAGAAGATATCACAACATATAGGTATAAGCCTTCACCCTGTTTTTCTTGACTGAGAAGAGGCGGGGTCTGCAAATATTGTTTCAACTTGTGGAAGGCTTCTTCTGATTCGTATGTGCATTGGAAGATTCTCTTTAGGATTTTGAAGAAGGGTAGACACTTGTCGGTTGCTCGGCTCCAACACTTTTGGCCAACATGTTGTCGAAGTATACCTCTACGTTGCGTCCAATTTGATTTTTAAACATTCTATTGACGAGCCTCTAGTAAGTGGCTCCGACATTCTTATGACCAAATTGCATCACTCTGTAGCAGTAAAGCTCTCTGTCTGTAATGAAAGACGCATTTTCCTGGTCGTCCTCATCCACATTGATCTAGTTATATCCGGAAAAGGCAACCATAAAACTGAGGAGGTCGTGCCCTGCTGTGGAATCTATCAACTGATCTATCCAGGGAAATGGAAAGCTGTCTTTTGGACATGCCTTGTTAAGGTTGGTAAAATCGACACACATGCGCCACTTTCCAGTGGATTTCTTGACCATTACCACATTAGCCAACTAGTCCGGGTATTGATCTTGCTTTAATGAGTTTCTCCACTTCCTCCGCTGCTGCCTTATTTCTTTTTGCGGCAACGACTTGTTTTTTCTGCTTAATTGGCCGCCTGTTAGGATCGACACACAATCTGTGAGTGATGACCCTTGGATCAATGTCGGGCATATCCTCGTGGGACTAGGCGAACACATCTAGATTCCTCCTTAGGAAATTAATCAGATCAACATTGATTTCTGGGTTCAGAGCTGTACCAATACTGACTGTTCTTTGCAGATTACCTGGTTGTAGTTGTATCTGCTAGAGCTCCTCTGCTGCTTATCCTTGGAGGAGTTTGTCCTCGTCCCTTGTATCCAGACTGTCCACCATCAGACTTTCTATTGCTAGAATTTCTCCCGTGTATCGGATCGAATAATTATAGCATTTCCCGTGCCGTTATCTGATCGCCTTTCATCTCTCCCACTCCGCCACGTGTGAGGAACTTGACTTTGAGGTGATAAGTTGAGATGACAACCTTGGCTTTGTTTAAGGTTGTTTGCCCAATGATGGCATTATATGTCGATGTGCTGTCCACGACCAGGAAATCCATCATCTGGGTGAGTTGTTTGTCCTCCTCGCCCATTGTGACTAGGAGAGCTATTTGTCCCCTGGGATAATTGGGTTCCCTAGAGAATCCCACAACTGGAGACCTCATTGGACTAAGTCTGTCACGCCCAATTTTTAATTGATCATAGGCTATGAGAAAAAGGATATCTGCCGAGCTCCCGTCATCGATCAGGATTCTCTTAGTTTTGAAGTTGGCCATGATCATGCTCACCACTAATGGGTCATCGTGTGGGTAACTAGTTCCCTGCTCATCCTCATCAGAAAATATGATCGGAATTTCCTCCTCGGCCCTAGATGCTTTGGCCGGTCTCCCGATAGTTAAAACGTCCCTTGGGTCTTCAGCTCGGAGTCGCCGCAAATATGCCTTACGGACGGAATTTGACTATCCACCGCCCGCGAATCCTTCATGGATGACTTTAATTTCACCTAAGGTTCCATCCTGGTGCTTGTCATCATCCCTACCCCTTCTCGAGTCTTCTCTCCTTTTGTAGCTCTTCTAGGCCTTCCCCGCTACAAATCTTTTAAGGCATCCTTTCTGGATCAGTTCCTCTATCTGTTGCTTCAAGTCAAAACAATCGTTTGTGTTGTGCCCGTGGTCGCGATGAAAATGACAGTACTTATCTCTCAATCTTCTGCTCGGGTTTGTCTTTAATTTTCCCGACCATTTCAGGTTAGGTCGCTGTGTAAATCCTCCAGAATCTGCTCGGACGTTGCTACAAGCGGCTTGAAATGTTGGTATCTTGTTGACAGCCCTCCGGGTCTCCTTGGTGAGTTTCTGCGGTCCTCCCTCCTCGGTCGCTTGTCTCTTGGGTTATTAAGCCGATCCCTTCTCTTCTTCTCGGAAGTGTGTGGATTGTTTTGCTGAGAAACTGGCCCACTCTCCTGTACTGTCCTCGAACGCCTGGCATTCAGAGTCTCTTCCACATTCATATGTTTCTGAGCCCTTAGCATGAGCTCCACCATGGTTTGGGGGGGATCTTGCGTGAGGTTGAACAGGAACTGTCCTGACCATACCCCCGCGGTATACGCATTGATTGAAACTTTGTCGTCCACACTTTCTACCTGTATCACTTCCTTCGTGAATCGAGTTGTGTAATCTCTTAGTGACTCCCCTCGGCTCTTCACTACTGTCAGTAAGTGGGTTGACGGCTTACAGTATTGCTTGAGGATTGAAGAACTCTGAATAATAGGTTAAAGAGTTTCGTACATGTTTTTCTTGTTTATTCATTAGTTATATACAGTTGACTGTCCCCTCCGTGATTTCATGGATCGTTGCTCGACTTAGTAGGAAACGTCTGGACCCCATACGTTAGATTGTAATGATTATGATTTCCTTTTTCATAGCGTAACCGTCGGGTAAGCGATGTCTTATATTGCGGAGACACGCTCCTCTCCCTTTATGGTAAGGGGATACCATATCTTCTCAGTAAGGGTAATATCTTAGTAGTGCCTGTATTGGAGGCTGGGTAAGCCTCGAGCACTCCTCCTTGGGGCTGAGCTGACCTTCTGGAGATTCTCTACTGGCGCTTGACTGTTATTCCTAGCTGCCATCCTGGGGTCATGTCCGAGCCGGCTTGACATGTTCATTTCCCCCTATCAGGTATGTTATGTTCTAAAGAGTTTTAATCTGGGCTATATTATATCATGTCGCTTTTTTGTAACGAAATTAAACTAAGCATATGTTCTTTTTCCTAATCTAGCTAGAAGATTAGCCCTCGAGCCATATGTTGAAAGTGTTCATTGGTGTTGTATTTACCAAACGGTTGGAAACATGGTTAAGGTTTTTTTGAATCATTTGGGGTCTCTTCTTCTCTTAGTTTCTGGATTGTTTGTTGCGCTAGTAATGTTAAAAACTATGATGCAACAAGCGGTCTGGATTAATCGTTTGGCAGAGTAGTTTAAAGTTAGTTAGCTAGTACATTTATGATGGTAGAAATTGAACTGGAACTCTTTGA
>NMUG010009640.1:0-11211 GCA_002855965.1 Monotropa hypopitys | reverse complement strand
TTGATACCATGACAACAAATGTAAAAAGAGAGCTACAGAGAAAAGGAAAGAATAATTGTTTCTATTTTTCATATTTTACAACGACTAGTACATGGAGTATTTATAGACCTCTCATGATTATTCAGAACAGCCTGAATAAGTTCAGGGTATAACAGGTGCACAAGATATAACATATAATGTTCCAGAACATCATTTATGAAGTTCCGGAATATGAGAAATAAAGAGAATTAATACTATCTGCAAACCCTGATGTTCCGGAACATAAGATACAATGTTCCAGAACACTGGAGAATTATAGAGCTCTCAGAGATGAAGTTCTGGAACATCAAGTGTGATGTTCCGGAACACTGTAAGTGTTTTTCAGAGTATCCTTAACACTTTGTGCTTACAATTTTCTGCTATCTTCGATCAGGACTAACTTAGACATAGGAGAGCCTTCCGGCCGCTAGAGGCGGAAGGTACTCTAACAGTTTTTCTGTGAACGCCGGAATAGAAAGAGTTGGAACAGCTTGACAGGGTTTTTCAAAGAATCTAGATATCCAGTTGTTTACCGACAAGGATAGTACATACGTATTTTATCCTCACACACATGGTTTTTACATTTTATTTTGGTTGTTTTCATTTCTCATTTTGTATGTTTTTATTATTTTCATTTTAAAGAAAACTCATTCGATAAATTAGATTCACGGACATTCTCTAGTTAAGTAATACATACATACATATGTGTAGTGTAGATATAGATTATTGAAATACCTAGAGTTTAGGGTTTCATACCCCAAGCCTAAAGAGCAACAACGTTTCACTTCTTGTTCTTGATCTCGAATTTCTTATCCTTTTTCAACAAGAATGATGTCGATGTGGTGGAATACGATGTGCAGGTCTTGAATGAATGATTGAATGCTATTAGTTGGCTGTAGGGCTGAAATCGATTCGGTTCGGTCGGTTTTTTTGCGGGACTGGAACCGAACCGATTGGTTCGGTGTGGAAAACCAAAAAACCGACGACGATCGAAATAAAATCGGTTTGGTTCGGTTTTTTATTTTGGTTTTTCGGTTTTTTTGTTTGAAATGTGATTAAAATAATATTCGATCCACATAAAAAATCTGTTTTCGGTTTTCGGTCGGGTTCGGTCGGGTTTTGGCCATGAGTGTCAAAACCAATCCCCAAACCGATTTTTTCGGTCAGTTTTTTCGGCCGAATCGGTTTTTCGGTTTTACTTTCACCCCTAGTTGGATGTATCCCCACCATTCCAATTCTATTAGTTCTGTGTCTCCGTGATGGCCCATCATGATATACCTGGACTGACCCGAGATTCCGTCATAAGAATCAATTGATTCAGACATTCACTTTATTGTACTAGTGGACATCTTTCCAAATCTGGGTACAACCTGTCTAGGCCTACTCCGTTTTCCAAGCCCAGCGGCCCATTTGATTCTGTTACCACACTTCTCACTGAATTCAAATTAATATGAATTTTGCTACTCGGCCAGACGGCCTAGCCAGACGTGGGGCCAGACCACGTCGGTTTGGGCCCCACACGGGGTCCAAACCGAATTTTTTTCGGGGTTTTGTTTGAAATATTATTTTATGGTACCATGCAAAAAATCAGCTCAATCGGATAATATATAAAATTTCCTTAATCGTTTGAATTTTCATCCTGTAAAAACTGTGAATGAAAATTCAAATGATTAAAGAAATTTTATACATTATTCAATTGAGCTGATTTTTTTGCAGGGTATCATAAAATAATATTTCAAACAAAACCCCCCAAAACCCCCCAAAAATATTTCGGGTTTTGACCCCTTGTGAGGCCCAAACCGACGTGGTCTGGCCCCACGTCTGGTTAGGCTGTCTGACCGAGTAGCAAAACTCAATTAATATATACTTACTGCAACAAAATATTGAAGTGTATTCGTAACTAATCAGTTTAGCCTACACAGCGTCTGATTATCTCTGGGTGGTGATTTTTCTCTTTCTTTCCTCTTATAATTGTTATATTTATATTGTTTATTTGTCTAGGTGCAGCCATATGCATGTGCATGGCACATGATGTTGACCTTTTATACGTACTTAATCGGATACAATTTTCTGTAAAGTAGTTATAAGCCCATTGACTTATTCTGCAAAATGATATTGACGTCCTACCTTTGGCCTCTACTTTTATATATACTCCATTGACTTTTTTTAGGAAATGATATTGTTGCAAGTCTAGTTAAGTTACATCGCTCAAATTACCTCCGATGATTAAGTTAGAACTTGTTAGAGATCAGAGAAAGTTTGAATTTGTGTAGGTTAGAATTTCATACCTGTTCGTTGTAGGTTCTCCTTTATTTATGTGAGTCTTCACGTTCCTTCAAGATTAGGGGAATTGCGTACCAGATTCAGCAGGAGCGTGGGGGTTGCTACCCTTAATATCAGCCATTGTTGATAGACTTTCCTTATTTGTGCACAATCGCAACCCCAGTCAAGCCTGAAATGACAGGGACACGATCTTATTCCATACATCTGGCAGGAACATCACATTGAACCAGAAGGCTGTCCCCTAGGCGCAATATGTTTTCCATATGTGCGGAGGTGTCCAGTCAAACTGTTTTCGTAAACTCATTCCAGTGCCGACCTGATGTGCTCGTTCCTTTATCAACTGCTCTCCTATTCCCGAGTTCGTGCTAGAGTCGTGAACTTGGGAACATATGTCTTTTTTTAAAATGTTGGTTATCCTTCTCTAGGAGTCACACGCATTAAATGCGTTTCCAGACTTAATCATTTAGTGTAACGACCCGTCCCGGATTAATAGAAAAATTTATAATCCGGCTACGAATCGTCATACATTACGAACTAACCAAGGCTACTTGATCTTATTTTTTTTAAAACACCATAAATTTTTTTTATTTATAATAAAATTACGCAGTGAAATATAAGGATAATAATATAAATACTCCAACCACAAACTGGTACCAAGTGTGACAGTCTAAAATAAAACAATGACCCAGAACAAGGTCCCAAAAGAGAAACTGAGATAGTCTACTGCGTAAACAAAACTGAAAACTGAAAGTAGAACCCAACTACTCTCTCTCACCACTACCACAAGAGTAAAAGTGCTGTAAAACTGGCAAGAAGACAGCCATGACTCCTATTGTAAAGGACATCAGAAACTGGCAATGAACCCATCCTAAGCCTTCTTACCTGGATAAATATGCCACAACAAAAAGAAAGGCAACAATATCCAGAAGTGTCAGATTCTCATCAATATATAATAAGGATTGATATGATACACATTAAAATAGTATGTAAACGAAAAGTAGAAGCAAGTAAGTGAAGGGGTTGAGTCTCTCCCCTACAATAGTCCACAAGGTGCAAGTAAACAAGAGAAGTAAGTGTGCCAATGCATATGCAAATGCATTTTCATACGTCTTTTTAATCTTTTTAGGAAGCTTCCATCAATCATCATCAACAACATACTAGGGAGGCAAATCATCTCCACTAGTCAAGGGGAACCAATCAACCCTTGTATTTCCATTATCGTGGGTAGTCACACTATTGGGCAGCCCGTTTCCAAGCATCTACCGTCCCCCACATAGGTGTTACCGGAAAATATTTAACATCAAACTTATTCCATCCACCGTGGGCAGTCACAAAATGTGCTATCGAAATATTTAATCATCAACAATTGCATCCATTTATGCATGCCCGTAGGTTTATCCATCTTCCATCATTCATCATATCATAATATGTGCATGCATATAAATGTGTCTCAATTCAGGTAGTTCACATCTTTCATCACATAAGAGGCATGCTAGCATATAGAATCATGCAAATTACATCATCCAATCATGTTACTGTAAACGAAGGCATCAATACTACTAAGCATGTAATTCTTTGTATTATAAACTTTAAACATAATTGAGAGAAAGAAATTGTGTTCTTGCTGCCCAAAAAGTGATAGCATCCCATTGTTACACACATGAAAATTTAATAATCATCCAAGCATGGCAACATGTATCCAATCCAAAACATCCAAGCATATCAATCAAAACAATCGAACATGTAACATGCAAATCATTTATTATATATATGAAGTAATCTACACACTCACAACGTAGCACAAGCACAGCAATACAAAATTAGCAGGATGCTCTAGATATCTCCGGAAGGTCTCCTGAACATAGGAATTATATAGTTGTATAAGAATAAGTGAATTTTTACCCGATATCTTACAATATTCGAGAATTATATTCATTTATGCAACCCATGGCCCAAAACCCAAAATTTCCTTACAAAACTCCGTACTAAAACGTACACAACTTTTGCTACATAAGAGCATCTCCAATGGTATACTCAAATTAAAAACAAGGTTACAGTTAACAACATTTCATCCAAAACCCATCCACAATGGTATAATCAAATCTTAACAATCTCTAACCTATAATCAAATTTCAAGGTTTGCATACTCAAAGTTAAAAGGATTTTATCAATAACTAAAAGTGTGGGACCCATAATTCATTGATTTTTCTCTTTCCTCATTATTCCTCCTCTTTTTTTATCCCTCTTCCACTCAAACTGTGGGTCCCATAAAGCAGCGGGAATAATTTGTTTTGGAGGACCCAATACAAAAAATGTGGGACCCATTAATTTTTTTCTCTATCCTCATTATTTCCTAGTCAATTTGATGGACCCAATACAAAATTTGATTATTGATAGCATAAACCATTGTGGAAGATTATGTTGCTAGCTTTGGTTATGTTCTAAATGAATAACTAAAAGCTGATGTGGCACATTTTTTAATAACCAAAATAATTAGACTGATGGAGATGCTCTAACTCGGAATTTCAATTATTATATACCGTTGGAAAGCTCTCGACGATGTGCACGCCATATAATTTTTCTAGATTTTTGTTGTAAAATATCCCGGCCTACGGACTGCTCAGAATGCAGCAGGGTATAAAAACTGCTTAATCAAAAAATACTAACTTAATCTTTTGCCTAAGTTTTGATCCAAATGAACTCCAAACGACAAACCCTTTTACCACAGTGAAAATAACATGTTAGAGTATAACATATTAAGATTTGGGATTCAAAAACGTAGATTAAGACCTCCAATCTCATGGATCTAACACTAATCACTGCTTAAACAGTGCTTAATCACGTCCTAATTAAAACGTTAATTCCCGACTAATCTTAGGTTGAAATCAGAAAAGTTATATATGAAATTTTACCTTCTCGATGTGGTGAACAAGATTTCAGAACACGTTTTCTTCAAAAATCGACTCCTAGGCTCTGGTTTTGGTCAATCTCCAACAGCACCCTCTAAAACTCTCTCTAATCTCTCTATCTCTTGTGTTTTGCATAATAGGGGTGGCTATACAACCCTAACACCACTAAAAACGAATTAGGATCCTAATGACCCATTTTTCCCTCACTAATTAGGCTTATAACCCTCTAGCCATGCCTCACTTTTTATATATATTAATATATATATTGTTTTAAATTTAATTTCCTTTAAAAACATTAAAATGCCAAAAAAAATCACTTAAATGGCATAAAAAAATTAACACTAAGCCCCATCAAAAATACCTACATACTTATGTATATATTTTATTATTATTATTATTTTTATTTGATATAATAATTTAATTAATTAATTAAATGGGACGGATGTTACATTTAGTGGGGCACGTGTCGCCTTAGGGAATGGCGGTGCGTCTTTTGATGCTCTATCTCCCCTCATGACCGTTGATTTTTACATTTATGAAGGCGATTGAGATCAGTTGGCCCTTCTCCCCCATCAATGCTACTTCGTTGCTTTCAAGGGTTTTTTCAATCCTAATTGCAGAAGAGCTCTCATCTCAAAGTTTAGATTCTACTTCTTCTATTTTCTTTTTCAGTAGACGCCAAGTTCTTAGCATTGTACAAGTGCCAAAATGAACCTATGACGAGTTCAAGTAGACAAAATATTAATACTCCTATTGATGTTGAGGATGATATTGAAACATATATTGAGACCGACCTTCCGATGGGATACGAGACTGTTAGGGTGAGGGCCCTTAGGGAAGAACCTATTGCCACTTGTCCTATCAAGGGCAAGGTCCTTGAGGATAATTTTATCACATGGAATTTTGAGTCCTCGTTGACTGCTTCAGACGTGGAGGTGATTAGGAAAAATACCAAATCCCTGGCTCAATTTCTCTCTGAGTCCCCTCTAAGAATAAGTATGCATGTGCAAGTGTTTTAGATGAAGCCTATATATACTTGGGCACTTTAAAGAGTGGGCTTCACATCCCTATTCCTTGCATAGTCAGGGAAGTCTTGGCTCACTATTGGCTTGCACATGCCCACCTTACTCCTAATGCATGGAGGATATCAATGGAGTGCATTGTCTTGTGGGGTTCTGCTTCTGACAGAAAGTCTTCTCTGAGACTAAGCGTATTTTGCACCTATTCAATCTAAAAGAATCACCCTATGACACATGGGTGGAGGTATTTTTCAAAGAGGGACAAAGGATAAGACCTCATCAAAGACCTTCCTTCTTTCAACAAAGCCTGGAAAGATAAATTTTTCTTTGTTGGTGGGAAAGGATGGGAAATCAGCTCTTGGAAAGAGAAGAAAGATTTTCCTATCTGGGGCTAGTGGGGCTTCCCGTCTATTGATAATGAGCACCCAATTTGTGAGGCCTCGTCCCAATAAAATAAAAATTTGAATAAATAGAATAAAACTCGTAATATTTTGGAGATGATATGAATTAAAATTTAAAATCAATTTGGGCTTAGCAATGAGTTAAAATGGCGAAACAATCAAAGAATAAACAATTGAGGGTCAAAATGAAAGAAATGGAAAGATAGAAACCCAATTTAGATCCGGCTAAAGAGTCACGGGTCGATTCGGGTCAGTCAGGTCGGTCCAGTCTGATCCAGCCAATGATTGGCGCAGCAACATTTCTACCAAGCTGTAGGGTCAAGTCGCATCTGGACTGACAGCTCATACTGACGAGACAAGTCATCTATTAATTCTTATTGTCCCGCACGACTGGTCCTGTCATGGTTCAGAGAGTTGTTGTGCCAGGAGTCCTGATCTAGATTGGACCTATCAGGCAGAGCAAGAGGCAACATGCAAGCCACCTCCTGTGAGTCATGGCTGCTCGGTAGGAGTATGGATATGTCAATCGAGGCATTAAATCTAGTCCATACCTCTCAGATTACTATAAATAGACCCCTCACAGCATTCAATTCTCATACTAAAACCCGGAAAGTTTGAAATGTTCAGCAAACACTTAGACAAAATCCAAAACACCCCTCCAGCTAAACCTTAGCCAGTCAGCAAATCTCAGTCTCTGGACTACCTCATCCCAACCGACATACCTTCACTATCCGGACCAACATTCCTGAATAGTATTGAGCTCGGCCATTTCCTTGGAAGCTCAGCAACTCATCCTCTGGCAAAGATAATCTCTAAATCCTCCAAACATATTATTAATGGACCGACAAACTTAACAAAAGGTCCTGCCATACTTCTTTTATTTGGCAAAACCACTGTCGTCTTACACTTTGCTCGGCAAGTTCACCAAAGGACCTTGCCGCACTAAAATCAGCTCGGCAGCCTTCCTTAGACTTTTCCAAGTAACCAGAGCACCCTAGACTTTAATAGTCCTGTTCGGCAGAAGGGACTGTTCGTTCTTTGAGACCCAAAGCTCTCTGAGCTCGGCTAAACATTCAACTGCTTGGGCAATTGGCCGTAACCCAATACAAGCATGTCCAGAACTATTTTGTCCAGTTAACTGCCCAAAAACAATGTTTCCCGCATTGCCGACGTACCATAAAAGAATATGTTGACTGTCCGGCAACTACCAGTCTGACAGAATGCTCTGTATGGACCATAGGTGTTTAAATGCTCGACACCTACTGCTATTGTTCGGCCAATAAGCCTCTTGCCTATTATGCTAACCAGTGACCTTAAAGAGCCCGACTAGTGGACCCATGAGGTATCCATCCAAGACTTGGTTCGACAGCTCAGCTCGGCAGAAACTTTAGTGGTCCGGCAAAACTAAATAATAACCTTTTACAGTATTTATGGCAGATTTGAGGTTGTAAGAAGGAAATTCAAAACATGGATCCATACAAGGAGGTGAATCTCTACATGCCTTACTTACTCGTATGTTTTGCACTTGCTCACTCTATTTTAGCAAAGATATTATTTGGATACTATGCCTAAAATGCTATCATATAAAGAATCTTGGAAAAGAAAAGAGAAGAGCACATGAAACATTATTTTATGCATGAGCAAACAAAACGGTAAATGTTTTCTACGACTTGTCGGCACGGACATGATATGACCATGAGATACAGTCATAAGTGGTTGTGCCCGGTGTTGGGAGCATGGTCAGATTTCATGCAAGCAGGAATTGGCTATAAGGGTGGGACCATTGCCAGATGGTCATTGGGTGATATCACACGACTATCTATTTATGCGGGGTAGCTCCCCCATGTTCTGATACCGTGGAGGTTGTAATTGATTTGCTTGACTGTTGAACAGTCTGATTATCATTGACTGAATGCCTCGACGCCATCAATATGCACTTATTGTAGGATCATGCATGGAAGATGCCAAAAAGTTCGATGCAGTTTGGAGGGCCAATGACTATAAACTTTGGGGCTATTGAGCCACTGCTATTATAATTGCTAAACTTCTTTGTTTTGCAAGGAGATTGGTTGTCCATGCAACTAGTAAATCTGACATGTACTGCATTCACTCTAGCTTAAAGCTTATGCATTTTATAAAACCATTTTCAAGATTAGAGGAACAGCATTAAAAAGCTTTCTTAGCAGTTGTAGTTTTGATGTACTCTCGTATTAAGCCTGTTTGGCTCAGACTTATTGTATTTCCAGCTGTAATAAAGATTGTGGGTAATAGAAGTACACTCTTTGGGTATTTTCACGCTTTCTGCTATTATGAAATCTAAATTTATTTGATGAATCCCTTAACTAGTTAAATAGGGCCTTTTGCAAGCTTGCTCATTGGCCGGTCATAGCCCATGTGTGATTGAGTCGTGACACAATTAATAAAGGCTCTTGGATAACTGATCTTTTAATTATAAACTGACCTCTTCTTTTTCTCTTTCTTAGGTTGAGAGTGCATCAGTATATCCAAGAATAGGAGGAAAGAAATTACCAGTGCTCGAGCTCACAATGTTCACAAATTTTCTTTGTTGGTCACGTCGAAATCCCTAGCTACTCAACTGCTTGGACCAGAAGTGGGAAATAAAATTTTAGCCTTAGAAAGAGGTATGAGAATACTGTTGCCCCACTACTTTGGTCATGTTAATCCTGATCTAGCTCTTTTCTATCATATGCTAGATGAAAAGATGTCGAAGCCTCAAAAAGGTGTTCTTGTCCTCTACGCATCTACAGTCTTGGATCGTCCATTCGCGCAAGTCCCTCACCTAGGGTGTTCTGGGTTCTCGTTCTAAGGTATGATGTGTTCTATGAATTTGGGTTTGCGGGTCTCATAGACACTTCATTTTCTTGAGTACTTTGGTTCATTTATACTTCATTGTGTCTCTATTGAATTAAATTTTAAGATTCCTAAGTTGATTTGTGAAACCCCTAAATTGTATGGGACCCTAGGTTTTGGGTCTTCATGTATTCAAGAAATTGATAGCAAATTGATCTTGCAAATGTGGTCTTATGACTTCTTGACACTTGAAAATCAATGTTTGGAAAGAATGACTACAAAAATCATGTTTTGGGTCAAATTGAAAGGTTAGGAAGTTTTTTCCCTAATCTAGGCAAATTCTGTGTAAGAAAGAATCAAATGTGTTAATTGGCCTTAAAACTTGAGAGCTTATTTTAGTTGGCTATACATGAGAAATTCGTTCCCCGAAAATGGACTTATGATGGGATTCCTTGGGTGGTCGCACCACTCATGACATTGTGCACAATGGGGGCTTAACTGGGCCCATAAATAACTATTTAATATTATTGGTTGTGTTGGTCCCTTGAACTCGTCAAGGTTGACACCTGGTACTCTATTGACTTCGTCAATGTGGAGGAAATGGTGATTTATAAATCTAACTTCTTGATTTCGTCAAGTTGAGCATTTTTGGAAAGGTTTGGAATTTATTGGTTTTATCTCCTTTGTTTTTGTCATAGTTGAATGTTTCGGAAAAAAATGTCACACGTTGGATTTGAGTAATGAAAAAACGTGCAATGGATTACCAATTAAGTCTAGAGGGGGGGTGAATAGACTTTTTACACTTTTCTAAAGATATTAAAAACAATTTAAGCGTAATGAGAGAAATTAAGTAAGTACGCAACCACCAAACACAGTTTAAATAAAATCAATGAAGATTTATTCCACTTATAAACAATTACAATGAATCTCGTATACAAAAATGAATTTCTCATGAAACAACGGTCCGCGAATCTAAACTAGAAAGTTTGATCCGCGGAACACAAACTGTTCAGGATCAATTAAACACTGAGGTTTAATGTCTGAACAAAAAGGATACGCTGAGGTATCACGTATTCTTATTTTATGAACTCCAAAAATACCAAATACAGGTGATAGGCTGAATCATAAATAAGACATACAAATATCACTCTTGTCGGAACCAGTGGATGTGTACATGAATATAGTATCACTCACTGATTCGTTAAGCGCATGAATCAATCTACGAAAGTACAATCTCAAACAATAAACCAGTGTATATCACACTATGTTGCTCATAGCAGAAATATCACACAAAGTATAGCACAAATGTGTGTGTGTGTGAGTGAATAGATATGTGTAAGTGAGAGTGAATGTATCCCCAAAGCACACTCAGAAACAATAGGCACTGTGTACCCACTGTGGACCTTCTACTCACTCTCCCTCACTCAATATCTCTGTCTAATATGTGAACCCAGAAAATCTTTCAATGATCGAACCACCCCTTTCTACAGTCACCCAATTCCCTCTCTCGATCTGTTATATATCATGAACCCAGAAGCTCACCCTATATCAATCTGTCCCACTAACCAATGGCACACAACAAAAGCACCTCCACAACGGTACAAAAAATAATTTTGGAAACAAGAAATCTTCCAACCGTTGCTTCTTCAATCGGATGAGAGAATCGCCACAGATGATGTAATCCTTCGCGAATCTTCTGCTGCATTTTTGTAACCTTCGATCTGATTTCGAAAATCAATATATGTTGAAGATAGAAATCCCATGGCTGCG
>NMUG010009639.1:0-11211 GCA_002855965.1 Monotropa hypopitys | reverse complement strand
ATAATGATAATCAGTTTTATACAACTTTATTATTATTTTTTTATTATTTTTAATCACAACAATTTATTTTTTAAATAATAATACATTTTAATATAAACATTTACAGGGTTCACACGAACGGTTCTCAATGTTTTTGGGTTTAATCGAATTCAAGTAGTACAAACCTTTCAATTAATATTATATCAATATTATGCATTAACTACACCCTTATTCATTCAATTTGAACGATCTACAACCAATTTCAGAACTAATCGGTAAACCTATTGAGTTTAAACCAAAATTTATCTTGTTCTACGACAATTCTAAGAGTGAGAGAGGTGTATGTGCGCGATAGAGCAATGTAAGTGGTCCTACGATATTCACGGTGGTGTTCGGCGTTGGTGGTGTACTGTTGCGGTGAGTTCGATTGAGATGGAGTTCCGTCTATGGTGGAGTTCGATTGTTTGGGTGGTTTCAATGGTTTGGCAGAAGAGGGAAGAGAATGAGATAAACCGTAGAAATAAAAGGGTAAAATGATCATTTAAACATAAACAATTAAGGGCATTTTTGATATTATTGTGGGTTGTATTTAAAAGTTGGGTAATAAGAGTTTTTGTTGGGAATTGTATTTGAAAGTGAGTTGTATATAAAAAACAATGGATTGTATATAAAAATTCCCAATGAATTTTTTAAATGGATTATATTTAAAAAATAATGGTTTATAATTCATAGATAGAATTTTCACATTACCCATCTAAAAATGTTAGAAATACAACAATTATGTCACAACAATGACACAATTTTCTTTATTTGGAAAAACAATGACGAGGGACTCACTATTTATGTTATGGGACCGATCATTTTCTTTCTAAACAAGAAAAGTGTGTATCATTTTTGTGACACAATTGTGGTTCCTATCAAGAATCTTACCCTCTCTGGTTTGACTTCTGAGTTCTGACACCGTATACCTTCCGTTTCTCCCTTCTCCTCGCACGCATCTGTACAAAATCCAATTCCCTTCTTCTATACTCTGATCTCTCGCACACGCGAAAAGTTTTCTGAGACGGATGAGGTCGTAATTTTCCATATGCCAAAAGGGTTCCCCTCACTGGCCTCCTCACTTCCTCTCCGTACAACTATAGCATGGGAGCTCTCTAACAAGTTCACTAACCAGTAATTCAAACTGCAAAACGTTGATTACTGTCGCTGGTACGCCGCTATGTCTAAAATTCTGATTGTTTTTTACTCTCTTTCCCTCTCTCACGCATTCGATTTATTGTGCTATGGAAATAACTAGTGTGGATTTCATTTGACTGTGAGGGGATTTCTGCCATGTCGTTAGAAGGTTTCGCTGCTTAATGTATTTTCCTGGTTTTATAGACATATTTTGTGTTATTCTAATGTTTAATGTGTGTTTTAATTTCGCAATCTTAATCCTTCTTTTACGCTATTGATTTAGTGCCCTATTTTGGTAGATGCAGTCATATCGCTGGCGTAATCTTGGTTGTATTTGATATATGTTACTTTAGGCTATGTTAAAATTGTCATATATATGGGACTAGTGATTGCACGTGCATGAAGGCACGACACAACCGAGAACGAACTAAAATTTCGATACAAACTTAAATCGACATACAAAATATTCGTGCCTACGACAAATCTCAAACCATATCATAGAATACAAATAAAAAAATACTAATTACCACCCCCGTAGGCACTGCTCGAAGAAGAATGCAATCAAGGGATCTCGCGGACAAATGTCATTGAGTAGAAGAATAGATAGTTGAACAACTCGCTATTTATAAAATACAATGATTCACGTGGTAACTCGGCTATACAACTCTCCTTGTAGTTGTATAGGCGTAACCCTATGATTCACGTGGTAATATAGACTCATAGTATAAGGCTTTCGGGTTAGGGCGATGTATAGTCATCCGTCGCAAGCCTATTTTGGATAAGTCTTATGGTTGTTTTCCTTGGTCGAAGTTCTAGTCTGTCCATTTATCTCAAATCTCATCTCCTGACTCAAAATTTTACCTTCCTTAAGTTCCCTGACTACAATCATACCGAATCCAAAATGTATTTGTCGATTCCATTTTCTAAGTCTGAGTTATGTTCGGTGGAACAGTTGTTTTGAAAGATAGGCAATTGCTTGTGCATTTATTGGTGAGTAGGCGGAGTCATATGAAGTCATGGCAGAGAAACGAGTGTTGGTGGGGTTGGTGGGGTCAATTGGTTGACCTTATTGGTGATGGTCTTGTAGCTCGTCCCATTGGTTCATCTCTTTGATAGTAATTGGTTCTAAGTTTCATGTCGGTTCCAAGCTCAGTGTCACGACTCCTTCGTTCGTATCGTATCGGCGTGTATGTATCGTATTGGCGTGTCCGTATCGTATCAGTGTGTCTGTATCGTGTCGGCGTGTCCGTATCATATCGATGTGTCCGTATCATATTGACATGTGTCGTTGGTTCTCGATGATCAGATTTTGGGTGTTGGAGGAAGATTGTTTGAATGCGAGAGCTTTCTTTGTGGTATTCTGGTGACAAGGTCTTGACTACCCCTTTATTTGCCAAGTACTTTACTTGGTGAGTGATCAAATATTGTGAAATGTAGCGGAAGCTTGGTGTTTTTCCTCCTGTCGACGGGATCTTTTTCCTTGGTTCGACATCTCTTGGTGGCTATGCTTGCCATCTTATCAGATCTCTTGTCGTGGATTCCTCTTGTTGTTGGTTAAGGCTTGAAATCGAAATGAATTGGTTGTCCATAGTCCATCGTTCCCATTGAGATCGTAGCGCTCCTTATTTGACATGTGTGAATTGCGGGAATTCTCATGAGAATGTTAAAGTTGGATCTTTCTTCGTAAATTCGCCTTATGGGGTTCATAATTTGGCTCTCATGTAAATTTCGAGGACGAAATTTTTGTAAGGGTGTTAGATTGTAACGATCCAGAAATTTATATTTCGTTTTTTCGCAATTTCCAGATATTTCATAATTTCCTCCTTTTTCCTTTTGATATACTCCGGATTTATTTGTGTTCGGGCCATCTCGGGGTATGGTTTATGGATTCTATAGGTATATAGGATGTTGGACCATGTTCGGGTTTGATTATCGAAGTTCGGGATATAGCGAAGTATTCGGACAAGGCTATAACCATGTTGTGGGCCCATTCCGATCCAGAAATATTTTCCAATTGAAATTACTTTCTTCAAGAAAGTTGTAAAGGATTTAATTGTGAAAATAATGCAATTTGAATCAACTCAATCGGAGTTTAGACGAAGAAGTTATGACCGAAATACTCCTGACTGTCCTTGAGGTACCCAACAATAGTAGTGTATTTCGATTTAAGGTCTTTTCCCTCTTTCTGTATATCAATATACAGCTCAGTTGTCCGTTTTTTTAGCTGTATATCGATATATCACCCTAATTCATGCTAAGCTTTTTTGTATATCGATATACAAGTATTATGGCCACTTCCTTCAGCCGTATTTCGATATACACCATACGGGTGTATATCAAAATAGCACCTTCTGTTCGCAAATGTTTGAAGTGCATTTCGATATGCACCTAAGGTGCATATCGATATACAATGCCTCTGGTCCCTCCCTCAATTAATCGCATTTTGATATACATGGGAGATGTATATCGAAATAGAGATGTTCTGGTCTCTCCCTCAGCTGATCGCATATCGATATACACTTATTGTATATCGATATGCAGCCCATTAAGGGCAGTTTTGGGAAATCGATTTGGGTAAGATATATATCATCTCTTTCATAACCTTACATGTACAAACACTCACAAGCCCATTACCTATCAGTCGCACATCCACTCCCCTCCTCTCTCAGTTCGTATCTCTCTCCTTCCCTTATCTCTCTCACATCTCTTCTCTCTCTCTCTCTAGTGAGATTTAGAGCAAAAGCTATTCATTAACAACGATTTACGGGTCTCAAGCTACGCATTGTCGGTCTTGGTGTAGTCATTGAAGAAGAAACTCTCACCTAGAGTTCGTCACTTGTCTATCAAAGGTAGAGTTTTCTAACCTCTAGCATATATATGTATATGTCTCTCTCCCTCTCCCTTTGATTCGTGAAATAGTGTCGATGCAAGTATGGGAATTTCCTAGGGCTTTGTTTGAGGTTTGTATCATGTCTAGGGGGTCATATCTTGCTTATACGGTCTTCATATGGTGTCAATTTGAGATTCCGTCCATTGGAAACGAAAACCCCCAAATTTGGCATAAAAACCCTAATTTGAAAATTGATTGGAATATCAGGGAAAATGAAATTTGAAGCTAGTATTATCCAATCAAACCTTTAATGTTGAAATTGGCACATTGGAAACCATTGAAAAACTTGGAATTTGGCCTTTGGTCCAAAATTGGAAAACATAAATTTTTGAATCAATTGATTGGACGAGTATGTATATTGATCCTTGAGTTGGCTATATATATGTGATTTTGATCCCCAGAATTTTGATCCCTGAGTGTTCTACACTCACGACATTGCTCAATGGGGGCTTGACTGGGATCTCCCGACAGGTCGGGTAATACGAGGAATTATACAGTTGTTTAGCCGACGGGCTACTAGCGCAAAATTTAGCCGAAACTCTTAACTATGAACATTGATAACCTTAATTTGATAATGAAATGGAAATGATTTGGAAAACCCTTATATTGATAAGGTGTTGAAAATGACATGGTTATTGGAATTGGAATTTGGAAGAAATGGAACAACTCTCTTTAAACTTGATTATCTCACTTAAACCCTTAGGATCCTCATGCACTTGCATCATATATTTATTTCTGTACGCCGGCACGCACCCACGATCATCATATATATCTTTTGTTTAGATTTCTCTACTAGGCTTTTGCCTAACCCTCTATTTTTAGGGAATGAGCCTATGTCCCGGCTTGGAGTGGATTTCCAAAGCATTTGAAGACCATTGGAAGCATAGTTTATTGATGAGATTTTGGTATTTCATTTCTGTATGTATTTTAAAGTCTAATGGTGCCCGGTTGTAATATGTAGTTGAAAGGACTTTACTTACATCAGCTTGTGATTGTCATTGTGAACCATATGGACTGTATCGGGTATTACTTTTGGTTTTAACTTTTTAGATATTTGAATTGCTCAATACCACCCTTAAAAAAATAGTTTGAAATCTTGAGCCCGTTACACTGGTAAGGCCAATGTTGTTGCTGATATATTGAGTAGGAAGTCTTCTCATTTGGCCAGTTTGGCCATTCGTGATTGGAAGTTGGTTGGTGATCTTCAATCGTATCTTATTCATTCTGAGGAGGTTAGCCCTCAAGCTACCTTATGTCATATGACCATTCACTCTTCCTTATCTCAGAGAGTTACAGAGGCACAAGCTAGCGACGAGGAGTCTGCTTCATATTGTTCCAAGTTCCTTGCTGGTGAGGCTAGTCCTGGATGGATAGCCTATGCCAATATGAGTATTCGTTTTCATGGTCGGTTATTCAGTCATGCTTCTTGCCGAGAGGTTATACTCCATGAGTTTCATCACTCATCTTTTGTCGTTCATCTTGGTGGCACAAAGATGTATCACGACCTTCGTCTTCAGTGTTGGTGGCCAGGGATGAAACGAGATGTTGCTATGTACGTGACAAGGTGCCTTACTTGTCAGCAAGTTAAGACTGAGCACCAAAGACCTACTGGGTTGCTACAACCTTTGTCTGTGCCTGAATGGAAGCGGGAGCATGTGACCGCTGATTTTGTGACTGGTTTGCCGAAATCACCAGGTGGATTTGATGCTATTTGGGTTGTTGTAGACCGTCTGACGAAGCCTGCACATTTCTTACCTATTCGTATTTCTTAGTCCTTGGACTCGATGAGCAAGTTGTACATTCGTGAGATCATTCGATTACATGGTGCCCCATCGTCTATTGTTTCTGATCATGATCCTCGATTCATTTCCAGATTTTGGCGTAGCTTGCAGACTGCCATGAGTACCAAGCTTGTATTCAGCACATCATTTCATCCTCAAACTGATGGTCAGTCTAAGCGTACCATTCAGATTTTGGAAGACATGCTTCATGCTTGTGTTCTTGATTATGGTGGTAGTTGGATTGATCATCTTTCTTTAGTGGAATTCGCCTACAACAACAGTTACCAGTCGAGTATCGGTATGACACCTTTTGAGGCTTTATACGGTCATCCGTGTAAATCTCCTGTCTGTTGGTTGGAAGTTGGTGAATCTGCAGTTTTTGGCCCTGAGGCAACTCACCAAACTACTGAGCAAATCAAATTGATTAGCCAGAGATCGCTTACAGCATAGAGTAGGTATAAGAGTTATGCCGACTGTCGTCGTCGTCCTCTGTCCTTTGATGTTAGTGATCATGTATTCCTCAAAGTCTCTCCTCGAAGAGGTATTTCTCTCTTTGGGAAGAAAGGGAAGCTTACTCCCCGGTATATTAGTCCATTTGATGTTATAGAAAGGATTGGTGAAGTGGCCTATCGGTTGGCATTGCCGGCCAATATTTCTGATGTTCATGATGTATTCCATGTATCAGTGTTGAGAAAGTACGAATCAGATCCTTCACATATGATCAATTGGGATAATATGGAGTTGGAGGCTGACGTATCTTATGAAGAGCGACCTATTCATGTTCTTGATTCTAGGGAGCAAGTTTTGCGAGGCAAAACTATACCTCTTGTGAAGATTTTATGGTCCAATCATAGAGTAGAAGAAGCCATTTGGGAACGGGAAGAAGAAATGAGGGCTAAATATCCCGATTTGTTTTGATTCTTGTTGTATTTCTCTTCTCTTGTATCATATAGTGTTGTAATCCTTCTTGATGTTGTACCCCTTTCGAGCCGCTACCCTATGCAATTTCGGAGATGAAATTCTTTTAAGGGGTGTGAGATGTAACGATTGAGAATTTATAATTTTATTTCTGAAATTTTATTTCCAATTCTTAAAATTTTTGGTGGATTGATGCCCCATACTCTTGTCATTTTTAATCCTGGAGCGTTTCTGGAAATCCTCATCAAAATTTGAAAACCAAAATTTGGAAACAAGTCCAAGTTAGGTTTAAGTTTGGGACTTGTCCCTTTTCCGGAATTGCAAAAGGAAAAGGAAGAGGACGGAGGCCCATTTTCCAGAAATAGGGAGGAAGGGAAGAGGAGGGCAGAACCTGTTCTTCTAGAAGTTTAGAGGAAGGAGAGAATGGGGTGGGGGTGGGCAAGGTTGCGGAAGAAGGAAGGAGGCTAGCCTTTTCTTCCGGAAGAAGAGAGGAGAATGGTGCAGACGAGAAGCCGCAACCCGTTCTTCCGGAAAAGAGTGAGCCATCTTCTGGAAGAGAAGAAGAAGAAGGGAGAAGGGAAGCGCAGAAGAGGAAGAAGAGGTCCGGTCTTCCGGTAGAAGGGAGGTCATCTTCCGGAAGAGTGGAAGGAGCAGAGGAAGGGAAAAAGAATAGAGGCATGTTCTTCCGGAAGAGCATGTGCTCTTTTCTGGTAGAACAGGAGGGATGCAGGAAATCTTGGGGAGGGACTGGGCGTGCTTTTCCGGAAAAGCACACCCTTTTTCCGGTAAAGCGGGACTGCAGGATTAAGGGTGTTTCGGGAATTTCTCGGGGTGTTTAAATACCTAGCTAGTGCCACTCCTAGGTCATTTTCTGGACACTCTCTCCCTCTCTTAGCCCCCAGGCGATTTTAGGTGACTTTCTTTCTCTTGTTCTTAACTTCTCTCCTCCACCTCTCTCTCTCTCTCTCTCTCCTGCTCGCATGGGTTTTCCATCTTCTCCACCCTTGTAGACAAGGATATTCTTCATCTCTTACCCTCCATCTCGAAGTGTTTCCTTCCAAAGAGCCCTCACCTAGGGTTTGTAAGTATACTTCTCAAAGGTAGAGTTTTCTACCCCATCTATCTCTTTTATTGGTATGCTTTCTTCCTCCTCAAAAGGTTTTCCAAGAATGAGAACTAGTTTTCATGTTCTATGTTGTGGGTTGAGTATACCTTTTATTTACTTGGGGTTTATTGTTCTTATGGGTCCTGTTGGACTCCTAATGCCTTTAATTTTATGATTCTCACCTCAATTTGTAAGATCCCTAAATTTTACGAAATCCTAATCTTGGGTCTTTCTCAAATATGAAATTGACTTGGCAAGTGTTGAAATTGATTTTGAGAAAATGGCCTTATGGCCTTATGGCCTTATTGACATTTGAAAAGTAGAAATTGGAAATCAGTTTTACGAAAATCATGTTTTGGTCACTTGATGAGATTGGGAGGTATGGACGCCCTAATCTAAGGAATTAAATGAAAAGATAAATTGAATGATTTAATTGGCCTAAACATGATGGATACGTTGGGTTGGCTATATTACTTATACGGGAATTTCGTTCCCTGAGTGGATTCTCACTCACTACACTGCGCAATGGGGGTCGACTGGAGCCCTCCCGATGGTCGGGGATATCTGAGAAACTTTATGAGTAGTTAAGTTGACGAACTCCTACCGCGGAACTACCCGAAACCTAATTAATCTAGAAATAAATTATTTGTATGTGACTCCCTTGCTTCATCAAGGTGAGAAGATGCGGAATTGATTTTATGCCTCCCTTGTTTCGTCAAGGTTGAGATGAGATATGAAAATAATATTCTCCTTGATTTCGTCAAGTTGAGCTTTTTAAATGAAAATCAAATAAATCAATGAAGTTGATTTTGAGAGGAATTGAAAATGGGATTTGAAATCAAATGATTTTGGAAAGTATGAAAAATTGTCCTCATTGCATGCACATTTTTATATCTCTCGCACTCGTATCTTTTGTCTCAATTTTAGAAATATTTGGGTGTAGATTATCTCTACTAGACAATTGTCTAACCCTGTATTTTTAGGTACGAACTCATCTACCTAGCTTTGAAGATTAGAGGTCATTCCTTAGCTTGCTTTGGAGTGTGGATTTGAATGTCATCTCTTGGTATCCTGTCTTTTACTTTTATTCAGTCTTTGTCTAAATTCATGTACCTGGACAGTATTTCATTTGGGCTTGTAAACTCTTAAACTTTCATTTGCTTGATTGCATGTTTGTATCCCCATTCCCCTTTTATTTATGCACTTTGGATTGGGTAGGAATATTATCAATTGTCCAATGTTACATTTTATTATTTCAAAAAAAAAATGTTTGAAAATTCGGGGCGTGATAGCCGTAGTCGACGAAACTTGCTTTCTAGTATCACCCATGAGTCTACAGAGCACAGAAACAATAACCACAATTAAGTAAAGGCAGGAAATAGTCCAGAGAACACCTACCACACGACAAGGAGAACAAGGACGGGTTCGGCGCTGATGTGCGATGGCTGACGGGCGGCGCTGATGTGCGGCACTGGCTGACGTGCGATGCTGATGTGCGAGATAGAGACAGATGGCGAACAATGATGAACGACAATTGGAGGAGATGGCGATGGGCGGCGATGGTGCTGGAGAACCGCAAATGACGACGACGATGACTGGTGACGTTGCGACAGACTTCGTCGGCGGCGGAAGCCGTTGGTGATGAACAGAGAGATGCAAGAGACATATAGAGATGATGGCGAGATGGTCGGCTAGATGAGCGGCGACAAGATGTGAACGACGACGAGATGGTCGGCAACTGAGACACAAGAAAACCCTAATGGGTGCGGCGGCTGTTGCACGAGAAAATCCTAACTAAAAAAAACTTTTAAAGTTTTTTATCTTCATTTTGGCTCTGATACCAAAAAAAATTTCTTAGAAATATATTTTTACATTATACCACCTATCACATATATATACAAAGTATTCCTAATTAAATAAGAAAATAAAATAAAAGGCAATCAAGGATTGGTCAACATGACCTAAAATAGAGATACTAATCAAGCCTAAAATTATCCTTATTTCCAAATTATTCTTATTTCCAACAGAAACAAAGAAAAAAGGGGCAAAGAGTATTTAGCCTTTCCATTAAACTGGCAGCACACCGAAAAGTTAGACCAAAATTGGGCAGAAATTACTACTTGAAGCAAATCATAAAGGTTAAAAATTGACTATGAATTTTATTAACAATAAACTAATGAAATGGCAAAATGAAAACAAAGAAAATAAAAGGTGGGAGTATTTAACCTTTCCATCATGCAGGTAGCATACAGAAAAAATAGACCAAAAGCAGGACACTCACTTTTTTTTATAGAGGATAGAGAAGAGTCGAGGAGACACTAAGCTGTGATGAAGGCAGAATGAGATTTGGTTGATCTAGATCACTTGCAGAACAGTGAACAACACGAGATCAAATCTCAGTCCGTCTGTCCAGCCATCATTCGATGACTTAATCCACTGAAAGCTTGTATTTTGTCTGCAAATTAACTTCAGCGGGGCTTTCCATGGATGTCTCCCAGCAAATTGCATAGATTAACTTCAGGTCATATTCCCACATAGAAAAATGTGAAATCATTTTGCATCAATTTTATAGGTCTTATTTGTCCCTAATCGAGAAGCTACCTAAGGCAAAGGAGCTTGGGAGTCTTGTATATATGCTTGTGGTTCTGTTGGGTTATTTTTTAGGAGAGGTTTCGGGACTTGAGCTGAACCGTCCAGTAGAAGCAGATCAGGAAATGTTGCCTGGTAAAATTGTTATTAAGGGTTCATCAACTGCTGGATTTTGCGAAATCGGGAAAGCTGATTTCAGAGCCTGGCTGAGTTCAGCCTACTTTACCTCTAGAAAGTCATGGGAATCTGTAGATTTCTGCAAAATGTGCTTCCAATAGGAAAAATTAGAAAGGTTGATTCGTAGTCAGATCCTGTTTCTTTGGTGTTACTTCTTCCATGAACATTACCTTGTTTAATCCATTAAACATTTTGACCAATATTTCATAACAACTTGGGAAATCAGAGGTAGTGGTATTTGAACCCTTTCTGAAATTCCCTAGGACAACATCTATCCCAACGTATTTGGTTTAGAATAGGACAACTCTATCCATGTGTTTGTGTTACACCTCAGCCCACTTGTCATGTTTCGTATCGCATAAGTATGAAGTTACGTTTAATGCAAATAGCAATATTTGGGGTGGAAGTACTTATCCCTTACCTAAGCTCCCCAAGATAAGTTCCTGTAAGTTTCATTGTCGTGTTGACTTGTGTGCGTAGTTATACACTTGCATTATGTTTTATCCGATGTTTAAAAGGCATTCCCGGGACGCTCTTTGAAGCTCACCTTGAGGCGAGGCGAAGCAAAATGCCCTTAGGCGTTGATGTTTGAGCGG
>NMUG010009638.1:0-11213 GCA_002855965.1 Monotropa hypopitys | reverse complement strand
TTGGACAATCCCTAGCCAAATGACCAGGCTCACCACACTAATAGCATCGACGATCATCAATCACCCCACGGTTCACCGACTGAGAATCACTACCGTGCTTGTTCCAAGTACCACCTGACTTGGATCCCCCAAACTACTTCTTTGACGAAGATCTGCCTTGATTTCCTTTCGAAAATCCTCCGCCGCTTGAATTGCTTCCAAACCATTTTTCACCCGATTTACTTTTCTTTGCTCGATGCTATGACAACTCGTCCACATCTCTCCCAATCTTCTTAGCCATGTCGACTAGGTCAGCATAATCCCTCTCACGGAAAGAAGTGAGTCGAGTAGCAATGCTGGAGTTCAATCCATGACGAAAGCACTGGCATCGACGAGCATCTGTGCTAACCAACTCTACTACAAACCGAGATAATGAAGCAAACTGGGCTTTATATTCATCCACTGACATGCTACCTTGCTTGAGGTACAAGAAAGCATTCTCCTGATCAATCCGGTAACTCGCCGGGCAATATTGATCATTAAAGCCTCGAGCAAACATCTCCCAAGTTACAACTCCGGGTTCCCCTGGAACCACTCCAACAGCTGGCGTGGTCAACTGGCGGAAATAAGCCTCCCACCAAGATAATGTATGATCCTTCAATTTGAAAGATGCCAAGCTGACGTTTTGAGCATCATCAACACCCATGACTCCAAAAACTTTTTCCACACTGCGAAGCCAAGACTCGGCCTCAGCAGGAGATACAGATCCACCAAACTCTGTAGGATGCAAACGTCGGAAATGGTCTATCATATTAGTACCAGCTCCTCCTCCCTGTTGAGCTGTCTGCCACTAAAAAAGAGCATTATGATTTTCCAGCATTAGTGCCATAGCAGCCTCTAACCTATTTGGTTGCGGGGGTGGAGGAGGGTTTCTGGAGCCTGAGGTTGATTAACATCTCCCTCACCGGGGCCATTGGATGCTACATCCTCAACATGCTCCATAGAAATCTGAAATGACAGTACAAATTTGCATTATTATCCAAAAACATCCTTAATGTCCACAAACAACAATAAGTGTATCCTATAAAACCATGCACTTACATCTGACACTCTATAGTCCATTAACAAGCCTTGTCCATAACATCTACCTAGACTCGGATTCCGATTCATTGTGCTTTTTCGATTAACTTCCCAAAACCTCTCATTTGGAAATACGTTGATTAGGCGCTTTTCAAATCAGATTTCAAGGTAGTCCATCGAGTGCCAAAGTAACACACACAACGGTTTTCGGAATAATATGAAGTCTAGTTCATCCTAACACTCACCTCAAGAGACTCAATTACCCTAGATCACACTTATTCCAAGAACCTTGCAAACCTGAGATCTGATACCAAGTTGTAACGATCCGTTTTAGAAACTATGCTAAGAAAAGGAATCTGGACGCGAGTCGCTACTTAATATCATTACATCAATACAGGTTGCATTATAGTTCTGAAATAAAGTGCAGAATAGCAATGTGGAAGTAATATAATTAAAAACTCAAACTGACAGAGTCTCGCTACAAGATAACAATATGACCCAAAACCTGGTCATCTCAAACAACTGCAACAAGAGTCTAAAGACTGAAATAACTCTCAACTAACTGCCCTGAAAAGCTAAAATAGAAAATAGAACAGGTCTCCACTGCTATCAATATGTTCCAAGCTAGACTTCTCCTAGCAAAGCTGGATAATGTCTTGTAATGGACTGCTAAGCTCCCAAATCTGGAAATAGATGTCAACAAAAGAGAAAGACAACACAAATCCAGGAGTCAGATATCCAAAAAATAAGTGCAAGCTATAATGAAGTTTCACTGATATAACATATAAACAAAAGGGGTGTGACTGCCCCACAAACAGAAGAGTAACATATAAATAAGGGGTGTGACTGCCCCACAAGTACCACAATCTAGAGAGAGTAATCATCAAATGCATAAACGTATTGGGGAAGTGCATTCGTATGATTTGTTCTCATATTTGTTCATTAAGTTTTCTTTATCCACTTTGATGATTAAATCTCAGCGTTACAGAACACATCCGCTGAATCATTGACGGTAGCCCTCAGCGTTACAGAACTAATCCGCTGAATCCTGGGACTCACCCCCGTCATACAAGTATGGCTTATATAAAAATGACGGTTGAATACCAACGTTCCAGAACTAATCCGTTGGATCCCCAGGACTCACCCCCATCTAAGCACGTAACAAGTCCAGGCTTATATAAGAAGCCAAAACATTCACATCACATATCCGTTACCATGTTTAATATGGTTATTTCCATCTTCTCATTGCATACTTCATTATGTGTACATGTTGTAAATCATACTGTTGTCTCTCAAGAAGCCATATATATACGCAAGTGTCCGAGAGGGAAACATGTACATGAAATTTCACATTATAATTTGTTAAGACAACATTTATCAATCCATTCCATCGCAGCTCATATAGAAGAATATACGTGAGATTGCATAATTCAGTCAACTAAGCCAATCATACTAGAATTCACGTTAACACGTAAGGCATGTTATAGCTAGAAACGTTCAAAATAGCAAAACACGTATTAAACAAGAAATCTACACACTCAAATATAGGCAGTGATCTTGAATATATAAAGAGCAAGTGAATCCTCCTAGACGACTTTGCCTTCGTCTCCTGTTTTGAATATCAATAGGGCATAATTATTTTTCCATGAATCTCAATGATTTGCTAAGTAAATCCTTATCAATTATTACCCCATTACCCTCTGTAATTTCAATATTTCTGCCCACCATTAAGTTTTATAAAACTTTCTTTTGATCCTTTAAACAAAAATCCAAGTTCCATAATCTTTCTGTCATACCGGTACAGAGCCAGTACAAGACCGGTGTACCGCCCGGCATGCCGGTTGGCATGCCGGTTAATGCAAATTTTTACAAGTCTGGCCAGTTTGTAAGAAAAACAAGGTTTGTTTCCAATTAAGTTTTGGCTAACCAATTGACCTTTTATTCTGAAATTTTCAACAGCAAAAGTTCTTAAAATTTTTAAATTATAACCTTCATAAATTTTAAAGATCAAAATATAAGTTTCTGAGCTGTTTTAAAGAGACCGATATGCAGCCGGTATGCAGGCGGTATACCGCCCGGCATACCGGCTGGTATACCGGTCTGCAACAGATTGCAGACAGTAATGGCGATTTTTCGCAAAGTCCGATTTTGGACTTCTCTAGGGCTTCGTAAGCATGGTAAATGACTTCCAAAAATTCTGAAATAATTTATATAGACTATACTCTTGATGCTCTTCAAAAATACGAAGATAGATTTCGTCAAAATACCTTCAATTGATGGAATTTGAGAAGTGGGTTTCCCGAACGTGTTCTTCACGTTCTTCGTCGTTCTTTGACGAATTCGCACCAGTGACTGATTTTTAGAGCACAATTTCATTCCTCTCAAGTATATAATGCTTTAGGTAAAGTTTTAGAGTCTATTAGGATCATTTTATAGAATTAGGTACATGAATTTTGAAGGTTTCGGGAGTTTTAATACTCCATTAATGAAGTCAGCAATACATATTCACTCTATTGATTCTTTTTAAATTCATAACAGCCACTCTCAATTACCCCTTTTTAATTTAGTTTTTGTAACCCCTAAAGCATTCACTCCCACTTTGAATCATTTTGGACCAATTTGATTCATGTAACTACTCACCTCCTTCTCCTACGTGAAGGATGATTTTCCAACAGTCAAGTCCTATAGTAATTACATCATCTTCACCCATAGTTTGATCAAATTTAACTATGGCCTAATTTCCTATATTGTATGACTTATTCACCATTTAAGTAGTTTAATAATTCGAATAAATATAAGAAAAATCACGATAAATCCCCAAAATAAATTATCTATTTCCTCCATCTAATAACTATTTTTCGGACTTTAACATTATTAATATTTAATATTTTTTAAATAAATAAGACGGGTGTTACAATTAGGGAGAATTTAGAAGGATTAGGGCTAGTTTAGGTTGGATTTTGGAGAGAGGAGAAGGTTTTGTCCGGACTGGAGAGTGAGGAGTAAATTTGACAGAGCTTTGGCACCTCTTGGAGTTGTCCCAAATGCTGAAGGGGTGCTCTATATATATAGGGGGTTGTCGCACCTATAGGTGCGATAGTGACATCATCTTCCAACAGCCAGACATCAGTTGTGGGTTGATTCATCTTGTATTGGGATCAAAGTGGGTTCGAAAATAGCCAAAAATTGAAGCGGAAAAGTGTATAATTGTGTAGAAAAATAATTTTTTAATTCCTTTGTATAGTCGCGTCCAATTCTGATCCGAGCAATCCCGTTCTGCTTGTTTCGACATGTCGTGGGCCTCATTTGTATTGCAATGAAAAATACCATCATTGATGTCGGGCCAATTCATAATTTGTAAAAATATCAACCACTTAAAATGGATATGTTTTGAGGAAAGACCGGTTCCCGGGTTTTTTGATCGAAACATAGAATTCATGGTTTGCGCATATCTTCCTGATGGCCATTTTTCTGGGATAAATATTCCACAGGAAATATCTGTATTTTTATTAGAACTCCACAAAAATTGAGTTTGAATATTATCGATGTCGGTTCGTCATTCCATGGCACGATAAATAGAATAGTATTTGCATCCAACTAAATTCCGATTTTGTAATCCGACAACGTCAGTCTTCGCACAATTTTCTTAGGAATAATGTTACCGACAAATTTCCATCGAGAAACATGATTTTGGATGTTCGTTTGAATTTCTGCTTAAACCAGATTCACATGCTCAAGTGATGGTGTTTTGTTGCGTATAACGGTTCAGAAATTTATAAATCGAATTTAAAATCCTTAATTCTATTCTATGGATTTTGATTGATTTTAATCTCAAAATCTTCTCTTGATTGGTGATGTGTTTTATCCTTGAATGTTGTAGAAAATTCAATTGCGAATCCAACGCAGCTTGAATCGCGTCAACCAGAGTTCGGACGAAGAAGTTACGTCCAAAATACTCTGCAGCTAGTTTCGGGCCAGAAGTACCCGAAACCGGTTCGGGGTTGCCCGCAACTGGTTCCCAAGTGAGGAAGGGAAACCAATCGAGGAACCCGAAACCGGTTCCCCAGTGTTGCGCAACCGGTTCCTATTAACCGTTTACCTACAATCGGTTCCCACCTCTTGCCGTAACCGGTTCCCGCGCAAGGCTTGGCATCCGTAACCCCTTTGCAAAATTGGTTCCCACCACCCGAAACCGCAATGGTTCTTGGCAGTGACACCCGCAACTGGTTCTCGGTGTCCCCGCAACTGGTTGTGAGGTGTCTGGGAGGCTTTTTTCGGGAAAGTTTATGGGGGCATTTTGGTCCTTTCCATTGTGTTTTAACACTTCCTATATGTGTGAAGGCACCCTAAATCGCCCAGAACACTTCTCACACACTCTCTCTACCTCCCTCTCATTTCTCTCTCAAATCCTCTCTTCATTCTCTCTAAATCCTAGAAGATTTGGTTAGGAATTTAAGAAAACTTCAAGGTTTATCGCCGGCGAGGGTGAAGAGAGCTACGAGGTGACGTGCTTGGATCGTGCATGTGTGAAAGATCCCTCACCTAGGGATTTCGAGTTCTTTGTGTTCTTGGTGGGTAATCACTCTCTTCTCACTTGTATGTGTGTGTGTGTGGTAGTGTACTCACTTGTTCCTTCCCCTCTTCGAGTCTAAGGAGAAATTTTGGGTTGTTGTCCATGTTAGAATGATCTAGCAAGGATTAAAGTCCTAGTCTCGGACTTGTATGGAGTCTATAGTGTTGTCTCCTTGGCCTTCAAGCTTGCGAAGGCCAAGTGTTCGATGAAATGTCAATTTGAATTTTGAAAGTCGACATGAGTCTCGGGGTTTGTTTTTGAGGTTGTAGGATGGATTGTTGGACTTGAGGAGTTATTGGGTGGCCTTGGAAATCCAATGGCCACCATGTATTCGATAAAATGTGAAAATAGACTATGGACTTGAATTGGGAATTTTGTGAGTCGTCTTGGGGTCATGGAGGACTTAGAAGTTTCCCGACACCTTATGGTCCCTTGTTATTTGTAAAAATTCTTAAGTAGGACTTGAAATGAGAATTGGGAATTGTTGTGGGTGTCGAGGTGTGTTGAGAGAGAATAGTGTCCCTTGAACCACCGGAGACTTCCTCCATATGTTGTAGTGTCTTGGTTTGGTTAGGGAAAATCCATGGGTTAATGTATGATAACTCGAGTAGTCTTGTGACTTGTACAAATTGGTGTTGCCTCCCTTGATATCTTCAAGGTGGAAGGCATTGAAAAGAATGTGGTCTCCCTTGATGTGGTCAAGGTTGAGTTGTGATGTGATAAACTAAAGAATGAACTTAATGTATGCAATGAATGTCCAATATAAAGAATGTATCCTATGATGGCTCCCATATGCAATCTTGAATCTTTCATTCTAAATTCACAACTCCACAAAATCAAAGAGATGAATCTATAATAATGTGAATGGGTATTTAGTGTCCAATGTGATCTTATAACACCTTTATAAGTGTTAAGTGGGAGATATGTGTTCCTGTAAGTCACGGAACCCCTAGTGATTATTCACGGGTGATCATAGGAAAAAGTCTTTGGCCAAAGGGGGAGATACAAGTTCCCCTGTAAGTCTCGGAACAAACTGAAAACACCGACAAGTGAGTTTCAGGAGAAGCTTAGCACATTACTCCCTTATTTTGATGAGATTGAGATACGTGACCCTCTTGTTTTGACAAGTTGGGAAGATGCGATAAAATATTAATAATAATGAATAAATGTTAATTGTCTCCTATTTTATAAAGATGGACTTATGTGGGTCTCTTGTTTTGACAAGGTTGAGAGTATTAGAAAACTTACCTCAATCATTCAAATATCCCAAATTTATCAGTGAATCCAATCTATAACAGTGTCTAAAAGTGAATAAGGATTGTGGAATGACTTGGTAAGTATAGTTGGGTGTTGAGGTTCTTTGGGCCCTTCTGGTAGGCCTTTGGGGTTGTCTTACCCCTATAGTAGAGATATTGACTAGTGCTTGAGTCGTTGTCCACTTGGTTGGATCTTGGAGACTATTTCATTGTGACCTTTGGGATTTTGAGGATTAGAGTTGGTATTCATTGTCAGTATATCATTTGTATCCATTGCACTTAAGGATGCATTTGCTTCTCTCTAGTCTTTTCCATTTTTCTACTTTCAATACGTTTGCATGTGGACACTTGGGCACACACCTACTGTGTGCATACTTGTGAGTAGTTAGTGGTTTCCTACTGAGCGCGTGGATAGCTCAGACCCTCTTCCCCTTCCCCCAGTCTTCTATGTACAGGGATAGGAGGACTTGTTGATTGGAGATCTCACAGTAGCTGCTGGGTTTTCTACTGAGATTGTCACTCCCTTTACTTTTAGTTCTGTTTACCTTCGTAGACGTTACAGTTAGTTGTTGTACTTTTAGTCTTCCGCGCCTTTGTACTTTCTGTACCTTTGTACCTTGTTAGTGGATTTTATTTTAATTCATTGGATGCCTTGTGGATTGACACCTTGGGTAATGAGTTCTCTCCTACCTTTATCAACCATTTTTAAATGTTTTAAAAAAATGGTTTGAAAATTCAGGCCGTTACATTGTGGGTCCAGTTACTGTTCTTTACAATCCTTGAATCATCTTTGCACTTTTTCTTCACGTAAATGTTTCTTGACATATTATCGACATTTCTTCATTGAGAAATCATTATTGACTGATGCCGGTGTCGCTTATGAGAAGTTTGAACATCTCGAAATTGCGTTTGATATATCTCGTGCCCAGTTTGATCAATTCCGAGCAGTGGATCAAAATGGGGTATCAACAGGAACCATCCTCACTGGAACACTAGATGTCCTCGCTAGAATCCTGGCCTCTAGCCCTACCCATCCATGACTCTGTTCACCCTAGCATCTATTCACCATCAAAACCCTAGATGCCGCCACTATTTTCTAGCAAAAACATTGTCGCCGCCACCATCCACGACCTGGCACACCTCATCATCGCCATTGCCACACCCCTTCGTGTTGCCACCCCCTTCACGTTGCTTTCTCTCGCCATCACCACCTAATCTCGACTTGATGTCATCGCACCACCTCAGTCTCTGCCTTTCCATTTCATTGCCATAGTTGCCCAATTCAGGCTTTGCCTCTAACATTGTCTACATCCTTAGGCGTCGCCTCAGCCATCGTCACCTTCATCATCGATCTACAGATCTGTTCAAACCCTTTGTTGTTATGTTGACTCGGTGATCCATCCCTTGGTTGCTGAGTTAACTCAATTAGCCATCCTACCTGATGTGATACATCTTTTACAACTAATATGGTATTGATGTATAGATGTCTGGTCGCTTGTTCTTATTACGGTTGCATGTGATTGTTGGATGTTAGTTGATTATTACATTGGGTGTCCTCCTTTCATTGCTCACGATTGCTTTATTGCTATTTCACTAAGATGGCTATTGAGTCTACTTCAGCTATCTCGATTTCTACCCCTAGTTTTTCTGCTAACCCATGGTCTGCTGATATGCTATCCATTACATCCATTCGGTTAAATGGCAAAAATTCTTCCCCTTGGGCTCAGGCCATCGAGGTGAATTTGTTGGGGACAAAGCAGTATTCCTATCTCACTGATGACTCTCTTATAGAAATAGATCCCAAATATACTGATTGGAAGTCTTAGGATGCCCAGATTCGTATTCGCCTATGGAATAGTAGGGAGCCCCAAATTAGCAGTCTTTTGGCGTTCTCACCCACTGATAAGCTTGTATGGCCTCAGGCTATGGAGTTGTATTCTAGAGTTAACAATCTACGATGGACTTATGATCTTCATCAGGCTCATTTTTCGCTTAGACTGGGTGAGATGTCTTTGGATCAGTATTATGCTCGGTTTCATGGTATTTGCAAAGAGATCAATCATTGTGAATGTAACGACCCGCCCCCACCCTGCACAATATTGTCCGCTTTAGCCGCCAAGTCCCAGAGGACTTCCCAGGGAGTCACCCATCCTTGGACTACTCCAGGGCGAGCATGCTTAACTAAAAAGTTCCAATGGACTTTGACGTCCGCACGGCTTTAAAAGGCCTTGTGCAAGGTAGGTTTATGATCTATTATTTATAGCATACACAACTTACATCCATCAAACGATATGGAACTTGTCCACTGTAACGGCCCGGAATTTAAACTATTTTTTTTGAGATGTTAAATAAAGAGAAACTAAATTGAGGAAATAAAACATCTACCACCATAGTATCCCATATTAAATGAATTATAAGAAAAAGATACTAATGAAACATTACATGATTGGTGGAAATTTATAACATAGTACGATTACAATGTACAACTGAAATGAAATGATACAAATGGGATGGTACAATAAATAAATAAAGAGGGGCAACCTATCAACTACGGTACGCCAACTCCCAAGCCCGGCAAGGATCTAGAAGACGCGGCTCTAATACAAAGAAGCCAAGTACCTATAAAATAGAAAGTTATGCACCACCGCCTAGTAGAGAAATCTATATCCAAGTGTTATTTAAATTGGGGTGCATGTGTGTGACAAGGCAAGGAATGTAAACATGCATGCATAGGGAACTCATTACATTTTCCAAGTTAAAACGTTCACATTTTGTTCTTTGACTCAAGTTCAACACTTGATATTTCCAAAAGACCCAACGACACCAACCAAAGCATGAATACTCACAATTTTCCAAAAGACAATAAACGACCATTTTCTCAAATGACTTGCTTTCTCAAATACAAGGGAGTTGGTTTTCAATATACCAAGTCCTACGAGTTCCAAACGACTCATTTTCATTACTTTCAAAATATTGGTTTCTAGTATACCAATTTTCGTCAATTTCCAAGGAGATTGGTTTCTAGCATACTAATTCCTTAATCTATCAAATCAACTGAGTTATTAGGTTTTTGGCTAATTCTGCACTAGTAAGTAATCAACCAACTAACCGTAAATTCCTAGTATTTCCCAACTCGTCAGGAGGGGCTAGACAACCCCACATTTCGCAATGTCGTGAATGCATAGTATTCAGAGATCAAAATCCTGGGGATCAAAATCCAATGAATATAGCCAACCGTAATATACTCGCGTGTTTTAGGGTCTTTCATTAAACGATTATCTTTTCGTTCAGGAATTAGGGCAACGCCTCCTAATCGCACAACTAGACCCAAAACTTGAATTAATTCACAATTCGTTCAATTTTCGATTTCAATGTGCCAACGCACTTACTAGACTCACCAATTAACTATTCCAATTGAAGTCGACCATTTTCTCCAATTTGATTCAAAATCGACTCATTAGGGTTTTTCATAAAATTTGGGGGTTTTCGAAATTGAATAAGGGATCAAGCAATTGACTTCATAAGGAGTTCAACAAGACCCTAGACGGTAAGAATATGCGACCAATTGAGGGATAGACACAACCCACAAAGAAAATTTCGAAATTACACGAGTATACAAGAAATATCTTGAAAATCGTAGAGGGAGAGGGAGAAAACCAAAGATAAAGACACAATGGATAGAAATCTCTACCTCAATCGAAGATCTGCAAAACCCTAGGTGAGGGTTTGAACTCCCATGGATGATCCGAGACCATGGTTGTGTAGAGGGAGAGACGTGGAGCAATGTTTGTGAAGCGGGTTTGTTCCAAAACCCCATGGATTGAGAGATTGAGAAGAGAGAATGGAGAGAAGTGGGAGAGAGAGGGGGGAGGTGAGAGTTTGGCTAGGGTTTGGTTTGGGGGTGTAAATGGCGTGAGAGTTGAGAAGGATTGATATATATATATGTCTAAAAATCAATTCCCGAATTTCCCTTAATGAAGTGCATATCGAAATGCATCAGCTGCATATCGATATGCAACAAGCCAAATATTGTGCAGAACAGTCTACATATCGATATACCCAAAGGGTATATTGAAATGCTCAAGGAGGAAAAGAGGATAGACAAGGTTGTATTTCGATATACCCAAGGGTGGTATATCAAAATGTCACCTTTCGATTGCCACTCTTCATATCGAAATAAGACTGAAGGGAATGGGACCAGAGGTGAATGCATTTTGATATGCCCAAGGGACATATCGAAATGCTCAAGAAGAAAAATCGAGCAGAGAGATTCTCATTTCGATATATCCTAAGTGGTATATCAAAATGCCACATTTCGATATGCA
>NMUG010009637.1:0-11212 GCA_002855965.1 Monotropa hypopitys | reverse complement strand
CAGAATGTTTTTCAACCAAATGCATTTCGATATACATGGAACATATATATCAAAATTCTCTTCAAAGGAAGGGGAGCAGGAGTGTTATACATATCGAAATGAGAGAGGGTCAGGGAGGACCTTATATCAAAATGCCACCAAAGCAACTGACACCAGGGGACTTAACATATCGAAATAATAAGGATAAGGAGGAATCCTTATATCGAAATACAACACTGCATTGGGCCAGCAGAGGCTGTGTTATATTGAAATGAAAGAGAGAACGGGAGTGACACATATCGAAATATAGAGGGATTTTGGGGAAGATCCAAAATATGAAATGTGATTGCCGAACACTCTTGGCAATCACCCGAACATCCATACACATCGCAAACTCCCATACAAAGTACACCAAACTCTTCACGATTAGTCGAAGTAGCCATTATACATCATGCGATACAATAAAGAAACTATAAAAGAAATACAGAGTGCGGAAGACTAATTACATCAACTAATTGTAGCAACTACAAAGAAGGTATAGAGAGAAGACGAAGAAGAAAAGGTACAACGGCTAGCTACTACAACTGAAACAAAAGTACAAAGAAAACCGGTACAAGGTAGACTAAGGCGGCAAGCTCCCAAGGATCCAACAGCAAGCCAAATCCCAAGTCCACAGCTACAATAAGCCCTGCAAACAAGCCCTGCAAACAAGCCCTGGAAAAAGGAAAGAAAGGAGGGTCTGAGCAAACAACAGCTCAGTAGGAAAACCCCTAACTACTACCAAGCATGCACCTGCGGGTGCATGCCTAAGTGTCCACACGCAAACGAAAACAAAGGGAGAAAGGAAACCCAACTCAAATAAAGGTGCAACACAACCTCAAGTCAAACCCAAACACACGTACATCACTAACCACGTAATCTAAGTGAGACTCCAACTGCTTAACGTAACAAGGTGTTACCCAACAAGACTAACGGCAAGATACAATCCAATAAACCAATATTTGTGTTAAAGTGAGACAACCTCTAAGACCAATCCAAGGTAGCCCAAGAGACCACCACAACCAAGACCATAATGTAATCACTTAGAGCGAGGTAACCATCAACTGAACCAAGGTAGCCCAAGAGGCCACAACGACACAACCTCAAACAAGTCTACCACCAAACCACCCAATTACCAAGAATATTATTGTGGATTCGATTTCCATTTAATTTTGGAACATATTGGAGATTGAGGTAGATTTTCCATTACAAATCAATTACTTCATATTGTCTCCATATGACAAATCATAGGAGCCCAAGCCACCTTTCCAACAATACCCACCTTGTCGACTAGGCAGGTCATATACTTGGAGGTCGTACTAGTCCGGCACACAATATTTCCACAAGACCGAAGCAAGGGGTCCCACTTACTCTACGACGGCAATGTGCTATGTACCAAGACACTACAGACGCTATCCCTACCGGTCTTCCCCCTTGGCGACACAAAGGAGTCACACAGGACATCAAACGAACTCGAATCTGGCAGTTCCCACTTGGCGGCTCAAGGGGTGGCCCTGGGATCACACACATAATCACACCAACGGGTAGGGCAAGAACATAATAAACCCGGATTGGTACCAATATAAACAACACACGGGTTAGGGCAAAACATCTTAAACCCGGATAGGTCAAAAACCATAAGATAAAAGGGTTGGGGCAATCACACATCCCATTTCCCAAGTTGGTACCCTTATGTGAGACGATCACTCCTCACAAGATCATTGTTCTTTGTTTATGTGAATTAGAAGTGATAGATTTATAGTTGAGAAAGAGTGGTCCTCGTGGGATCCATTCCCCATATTGGGCATACAGTAGATATGTTAAGTGCATCAATGAATTTCTCAAGTTATCAACCCTCCTTGACTATATCAAGGGAATACCAACCAAAGCCAACAACAATGGCACCAAGGCCAACAACCATCCATTTTATGAATTTACTCCAACACTTGACCTTGACGACAATTTTGGAAGACAAAACCACTTGAAATACTTCTAACCTTAGCGACACCAAGTAAGGTCCAAACCAATTAGTACAAGTCACCACAATACCCAAGACGTTCCATCAAACTCAATTTCACTTCAATGTCCCTAGTGGGATTTTCATCGAACACTAAGTATCCAACAAAATCCAAGGGGCCTACAATGATGCTCAAAGCCCAATTTGACCAACCACTCATCCCTACTACTTGTATAATAAGACCCAAGGCCATAATTTTGTCAAAACGTAATCTATGACTCAAAGGGGAATTTCATCAAACCCTTGGTGGCTACAAATTCCAAGTAACCCAAATCAATGCCACCAAGCATCACAACATACCCAAACCATCACCAATAACCATCTACAACAAACCTAGACAAACCCTAGGCTACAAAGGTGAAAACCAACCCAAGACCAAGAAAATTACATCCTATGTGCACACACACATACACACAAGATAGAAGTCAAGAATTTACCCACCGAAGTTAAAATCTCGAAATACCTAGGTGAGGGATTCTTCGCGAATCAACGATCCAAGACCACTATAGAATAGCCCTCACGATGCTTGTCCACGTTAGTTAAGAGCAAATCTTCCAAAAAGCCCTAGAAAAGGTGCAAAAGTGAGAGAGAGAGAGAGAGAGAGAGAGAGAAGAAAGGGGAGGGAGAAATTTCGAGAGAGAGGAGATACTTACGAGAGAGAAGAGGGGAGGAGGACAACTGAAATGAGTAGGGCTTCCTCTCTCACAAAATATACATATATACTCAAGCCAATTTTGACAAAAATGTCCCTCGATTATTTCCGCAAAACCCTGCCCGACCACTGTATTTCGATATGTGCCATAAGCACATATCGAAATATAGACTCACGGATCAAGACTAAAAGGCCTACATATCGATATGAAGAGGGTCTTGCATATCGAAATGTGCATGAAGAAAATCTGACCAGAGGACATTGCATATCGAAATGCAATCGGGATGAACGATCCGACATATCGAAATACAAAGGAACATATCGAAATGAGGAACTTTGGGACTACATATCGATATGCCAACAAGTTTGGGCTTAACAAGGTACATATATCGAAATATAGTTTCAAGAGAAGGCTGCCCGAGCCATATATCAAAATATAGAAGGGGGGGGGAGAACCCCTTATTTCGATATACAAATCTGCTGTGTGAACCTCAAGGTTGTTCGAGAGTATTTTGGCCATAATTTATCCGTTCGAACTCCGATTGATACGATTCAAGTTGCGTTGGATTCACAATTGAATTCTATACAACATTAATGAAAAATATACTTAGATTCAGAAAATATTTCTGGGCCATAATGGGCCTGGAAGGTACTCGGCACATTGCCGGGACAACCCAAGACTCCCAATACCCCAAGCTGCTAGACAAACATTTATCGAATCTCAACTTTTATATTTTATTATGAAACTCATTTTCAATAACTAAAATTTTTTATTTTCATTATTTATAAAAAACATATTTCCGATAAACATTTTATAATTTCTGAACCGTTACATTTGCACAGACCTGTTAGCAGATATTTCGAGCTATAACAACTCTTAGATGCAACATAATCACAGTTTAGCTTCTTTGTTCTGCATCCAGGACAAACAATCTAAACCATAACACTGGTTAATAGCTTAATCACATCATGGGCAACAAAAACAAAAACCAGACCATTTTGAGTCTAAGAATCTTTCAGAAAGGCTTTAAATGTGTGAATATGAGTTTTAGCTTTAAAGGCTTCCATGAATGAAACTTTTTCAAGCGAATTGTCCCACAGAAGAATATAGATCTACAGTGTGTTTGCATCATTGCAATTGCCATAGTACAAACAATAGTGAGATGTAAGCACCCCAGTATTGAAGTATCAAATGCAAATATATGCGCAATTCCATCCAACGACTCGAATAATGCCTAACCATATAGTGCTTTCAAGGCTTTTCTTTTTCCTGTCAATATTTCTTTTCCAGATGTTTTTTTGCTGGAAGAATAAAACCAGTAGTTGGTGTTAATACTATTATTCTGTTATTTATGGACATGAATCGAGTGGCAATGACACGAGCATGCAATAGTTATCTACCACATACCTCATAATCAGGGTCTTTCCATAAGTTACACAAAAATCTCCAATCTTCCTCATTTATATTGACAGGGCAATTGGCAACTCCTTCTTCAAATGTTGGGTAACATGTAAATTTCTTCTTGAGACGAGACCGATTGTCACAATACCTCTTACCCATAGCTCGTAATATATCTTCATCAACGAAAGGGTTTTCATGAAGTTCAAATTTTTCCTACATATAAAACCATGACTAATTAATTGGAGAAATTCTATACATACGCAATAACAAGATCTAATTAAAAGGGATACATACTCGCATGTATGATACCAACATATCTTTTTTATCATTGGGTACCATTTCCCATCTCGTTGCTTGTAAAGGAGCAAATTGCCGAACAATAAGACCTAACGCAGTGGTGTACATAGTCAAATCTTCACTCTTGCTACTAGTTGGCACTCCCAACGTTCTAGAAAAGCCTAACTTCACCTTCATCCCATGACCTCTAAGCTTTGCTAGTTGTAAACCTCTAGTCCCCCCACATACTTTCTTAGCCATAGTTGAACCTTTTGAAGATTGGTATACAAATTTGCAAAAAATTGTATTACAGATATTAAAAAATAAAATACTGTAATATAGATTATTCTTTGAAAATATTTTAATGTACTTAGAACAGTACAGGAGTTGAGTGTGCAATTTGTTGCGAAGACTCGTCCGTATGTGGAATGGCACATGTATTATGCTCCATATCATTACTTGGGATGGGTGACACATTCATAGTAATCACTGATCTAGTAGTCATAGCATGAGGAGTCGGTCCTCGTCCTCCTTGTCCTCGTCCTCTACTAGACATAGTTGAACCTGTTGAAGATTGGAATGCAAATTTGCAACAAATTGTATTACAGTTATTAAAAAATAAAATACTGTAATATAGATTATTCTTTACAAATATTTTAATGTACTTAGAACATGTACCAGGATTTAAGTGTGCAGTTTGTTGTGAAGACTCATCCGTATGTGGAATGGTACATATATTATGCTCCATATCGTTACTTGGGATGGGTGCCACATTAGTAGTAATCACTGATCTAGTAGTCATAGCATGAGGAGTCGGTCCACGTCCTCGTAGTCCTCGTTCTCTACTAGACATCCTTATGGATCACACACAAACCACCGAAAAACCTACATAACCATCAGTAGTAATGGTTAGAAAACATCATATTATGAATCAAAGCAAAATTCATCACATATATTGAGATTTCATACCAACAAAAAACCAAATTAGACCGATTGTTACAATGGGAAATGCAAGGTGTTACTTTCCAGGCAGAAATATGGATCTTACAACTTAATGGATGTGACATGGTCTTGGGTATTCAATGGTTAGCCAAATTAGGCCCAATCAAATGAGATTTAAAGAACCTCAATATGGACTTCACTTTGAATGGTAAAAGGCATATTATGAACGGGGGAAACAAAATAGAAACTAAGATGGTAGGTCCACAAAAGATGGCAAATTGTTACCGAAACAACCACAAGGACTAATGCAACCAGAAGTAAAGGCCATATTAGCCAAGTAGCTACCACCTTTCAGGTCTAATAACTATCACATTCCACTTAAACCTGGAGTGGAACCACCAAACACAAGACCCTACATCCCTACTTTCAAAAGAATGAGATAGAACAACAGGTTAGGAATATACTTTCAAAAGAATGAGATAGTAGTTCCTTGTACATCACAAACACATTGCTCACAGTCCAATTTGCCCCACCTTGCATCTACTCGCTCACACGAGAACACTAGCTTACCTACGCTGTCAAAACAAGAATTACTGCAACTTAGGGCATGCACAGGTTTTCCAATGAATAAGATTATTTATGTTGACAAGAAATTAGGGCTCCAGTTCAAACATCAGTTCTTGAGATTGATTAACAACCCCATAACAACACAAAAGTGTTTTTAAGTGATCACTATATAACCATTCGAATATGTAGAGCTTATTCGTCATTTTAGCAGGCAAAAGTGCCCAAAATTCATATTCGGATTACATCATCTCCATGTAATGCTCAAAATAACAATAAAATCTGCAGTGTAACAAAGATCTATGTTACCTTCTGTTCACAACATTGTGCACATGACATAACCATTGGGAAAACTCAGCTTGAGATCCAGCCTGCACAGGACTTGCTCTGTTGAAGCATGTAAAATCATCCATCAATTAGGAAAACTCAGCGTAACAAAAGTGTTTTTCAGAAATATGATGTCCTTATTTCAAACAGCAGAAGAGCTATTTTCAAACCAGGTTTCTAGAAATCAAACAACAGAAGATTGTTTTTATAATATTTGAGAGACGAATTTGATCCACATTTGTGCATATTCATGCGTGCATACTTGTACAAACTAGGTTTCAAAAGAAGAGCAGTTTTTAAAACAGAACCTGAAAGCAGCATCAAACAAGAAAAGGAAGAACAAAATGCATTGACAAAAAAGAACAAATGAAAGTAACAAGAGGATTCCGTCAAAAATAACACTGCCATCAGAGATTTCTTTCAACATAAAGGCCTTGAATAAAACCAAAAACACGTAAAGGTATGCAGAATGCCCTGCAACTACAACTATTCACTATCACTGCAAAATGACATATCATCTTCCTCTTCAAGCTCATCATCGGAGGCTTGGACGTCACTCGTTCCATCATCATCATTACTAAATTCATCAATACCATCTTCTCCGTCCTCGATATCGATGTTGTTGATCTCCACGTGGACAAAATCTATATCATCTCTGTTCATCAGTAGTGACTAGTCATCAACCTCAACTCTATTTTCAAATCCATCAGTCTCATCCTCTTGGTATGGCTCATCTTTCTCTTGTTCATTCTCTTCCTCTTTAAGGACATCATAGATAGCTCGAGGAGATATCTTTTGGACAACCCTCCAATTATCACCATTTACTGTGTCTTTCAAATAAATAACTTGCTCTACTTGAGATGCTAGCACAAAAGGCTCGTCTCCATACCAAGTTTTTGTGACATTTACGCTTGTGAAATTATACTCATCAATTAATCTTCCCCTCGCACTGCTGACATCCCGCCAATCACACCTAAACAACATGACATGATTTCCACCTAAATATGACAACTTGATAACATCTCTAACAATACCATAAAAATCAACATTCTCCCCTTTATGATCTCCTTTGACAACCAAATCACTATTTTGAGATTGTCGATACATCTTGCATTCTTGTATATAAAACCGATATCCTCTAACCAAGCAACCAGTGTAGCACATCACTCTTGGATCAGGTCCTCGTGCTGAATTTAGTAGTTCACTTGTCACTCTTTCAGAACCTTGCTTCTATTTTCGTGTGACGTATTTCAAAATGGGAGTGAAATCAACAAAATTTAATGGTATTTATAAATCAGTAACAAGAGAGACTAGCTCACAACCCTTACAAGTTCCAAAAACCAATTTTAAAACTCAAACTGATGCCTTTTCTCTATGTTTTGATTGCTTTGTCTCGTTAGCTCTTCTTTGTGTTGCCTATAACAAATATCATTTATTAATATGTAAGAAATAAGGGAAGTACAAAATTACAATTTGTGTTTTATAGTGTAGATTGAATATTGGTAATAGACTCACTCTATATAAAAGTGTACTTCTTCACAATTGTTTAAGACATATGCATGGGATCTTGTTAGATCAATAAGATTAAGCTCTTCATATTTCTTTGCTCCCAATCCCCGAGCATTCTGACAGAATATATGCATTCCACCACTTTGCCCCACTGATGTATCTCCTTCATAGTTTTGCTTTGGTCTACTAAATCTCATTTCAATCCCTTCAAAGTACATTGAACAAAATGTCATGCACTCTATATCTATATACCCTTCAGTAATTGAGCCTTCAGGACGAGCTTTGTTGCGCACGTAACCCTTTAGAACTTTCATGTACCTATTAACATATACAAATCAAGCAGTTCTTAATGTTGGATGGTAGTTTCTTATTCAAGAAGGGTTCATATTAGTTCTAGGATTTACCTTTCAAATGGATACATCCACCTATAGTGCACTGGCCCACCAAGCATTGCTTCCTCTACAAGGTGAATTGGCAAGTGGATCATGACATCAAAAAAAGTTGGAGGGAAAATTTTTTCAAGCTTGCATAAAAGTAAGACAATGTCATCCTTTAGTCACTTTAAGACATCAACATGCACAGTTTTGGACGTCAACTCCTTGAAAAATAAACACAACTGAATTATAGTTTTGGAAACATCTTTCCTTAAAAATCCACGTAGTGCAACAGGAAGAATTCGCTGCAACAAGACGTGACAATCATGGCTCTTAAGTCTGGTGATTCGATAATCATCAGTCACACAATGCGATATGTTTGAAGCATAATTATCTGGAAATTTGATGGAACATAAAAAATCACAAAAAGCTCTTTTTTCAACAGGAGAAAAGGTGTAACATGTCGAAGGTACACAGGTCTTGCCATCAACATGTCTGACATGTAGCTCGGACCTAATCCCCATAGCCTCTATATCGAGTCGAGCCTTGTAAATGTCTTTGGTTTTTTCCAAAATATTCATTAATGTTCCAATGATGCTCTCGAATATGTTCTTCGCAATATGCATGGCATCAAGATTGTGGTGGATCTTTAGAGTTTTCCAATAAGGTAATTCAAAGAAAATACTTATCTTTGACCAATTTAGGTAACTTGAAGAACATTTTCTTTTCTTTCCCAGCTCATCAACCTTTCCAAATATTGGTTGCTCAATATGATCATTCAATTCATCAACTATGCCCTCTCCAGATAATTCTTTTAGTAAGCCTCACGTTGTGCGGGTCACTAGCAAATGACTCGTGTTTTTGATCAAAATCTTTCCAGACTACAGAGTCTGCAGGATGTCGTATAACTCCTTCCTCCTCAACTCGCATGTCTTTATGCCATGTCATAGCTGCAGCTATCTTTCTTGAGCAAAAAAATCTCCTTAGTTTATGCTTGACGGGGAAGTACCTTAATACCTTGTGAGGGACCCGATTACGTTTTGTCTTATGGATTTTGTATCTTGGTGTCTTGCAGAAAGGACACTTGTCTTCAAATTGATACTCCTTCCAAAAAAGTACACAATCATTCTTACACATGTGTATTTTCTCATAGTGAAGGGCCAAGTCCCCAATCACTTTTTTGGCCTCTTTGTAAGTTTTGGGGATTGTAGCTCCAAGAGGAAATGCATCACTTAATAGATTGAGTAACATATCAAAGGAGTTGTTACTCCACTTATTGAGTAACTTTATGTGAAGCAATTTCACAATGAAAGACAATATCGAAAACTTTTGACACCCTGGGTATAGTTCCTTCTATGCATCTTTCATTAACCTTGCAAATTTGTTCCCTTCCCCTATGAAGTCATTATGCATATCAGGGAAATGGCATAAAGGATATGAAGATGTTCCTCCAATGGTGAATTGTTCAGTTCGGACATCATCTAATATATCACGCATTTCATCCACCACAATGCTCTCTTGTTCAATGGTTGTATTACCAACATTGAATGCTTGATCAAATTCTCCCCCGTGAAAAACCCATCGACTATACCCCACCACTACCCCCATGCATACATGTGTTCTTCAACTTGATCTGGAATGATTTTATTGAAATTGTTCCATCTTATGCAGGGACACCGAATCAAAGTTTCCTCGGGAAGCATATGATCAATTGCAAATTTTATGAACTCTTTTACTCCTTGTACATACAAAGGGTTCCTTCTATTACAAATTTCCATCCAATTCCTATCTATATTAAGCTTCTATATAAAAAGAAAAAGTAGAGAGAGAATGAGTGACTTGGGCTAAAAGATATACTCCAAAGGGTGAAAAAATCATAACATTTAATATTCATAGTGTTGTACATACAGTGGGTGCCTTCTGAACATGTTGTGTACTGATTTTATTTCAAAAAATCAGTACACAAACACTGTTTCTGCACTTGCTCACAACATGTAATTAAAACCGGGGTGCACTGTAATAGAAAATCTATGAAGTAAAACCAGTGCACAAAACTGAGTAACAGAAAATCTGAACATGCACCAAAAAATAGTACACCAATAGTGTACCTAAAAAACAGGCCATAGAAGATGAGTACGCCACGTAATCGAGTCGAGCTATTTACCTAAATTGATTACAGACCACTCAATCGATTACAAACAGAGTAGGATTGTAACTCGATTACAACCCACTAAATTGATGAGAACGCTGTGTAATAAACAGAGTTAGGGGTTGTGCGTCGAGCTATTTACCTAGACGTTGTGCGTCGGAGATAGCTTTGATCAGGATGGAGCGCTGCCAAACTCGCGAGACAACTGGAGAGTTTACAGATTACGTAAAAAATAACCTTGAAAAGCCGAGTTAAATCGAAAAAGTTGAAATCGCAAAAAGTTGAAATCGCAAAAATTTGAATCTAGGTCTAATCTACCTTTTCAGTCCGAGTTTAGATGGATAGCGAGGATTCAAAGTTGGCGCACGATGAGAGAAGTTGAGAGGTATAGGACGAGTGGACTGGTGGTGGAGACTGAGGCTAGGCTAGGCTGCATTGCCAGCCAGTCGCGACGTGGAGGAAATGGAGCTCGATAGCCATTCGCAAGAGAGAGGGATGAAGAGAGACGAGCCGAAAAGATTTGAGACGGGGCCGTAACTAATCTAACCTAAACGATGTAATAGAAAATATAGGTTTTAGAGAGGAATTTTTTTGCTGCTTTAAAAATTGAAATTATGTTTTGGCCACAAACGCAACATTTTCCTCGCAAAAAACTATTTTGTTTTGCATATTTAGCGAGAAAATACAATATTTGCTCGCTATTCGTTTTATGGGGCCAAATTTTTTTCTCGCTTATACTTTAGCGACCACGTTTAGCGAGGAAATTTTTATTATGCGATTAAAAAATAAAACTAATATTATTAGCGAGGAAACTTAAGTTGCCTCGCAAAATACTGTGTCTTAGCGAGCAAATCAATTTCCATGCTAAATCTTTCCACGCAAAAACTCATTTTTCTTGTATTGATTTCGTGAAAAGGTAGTCATGTCACACTAAACTATTGTGACTAGATTTAATTAATCTAATCTTTATAAATTGAACATC
>NMUG010009636.1:0-11214 GCA_002855965.1 Monotropa hypopitys | reverse complement strand
CTTCCTCTCCTATATAAAACCACTCTCCTTCCCCACATTCCAAACTCCTCCAACTCCAATTCACTCAACAACCCAAAAACCCCAAACACATTTTCCCCACTTTTCATCACTTCCCCAAGAATGTCAGCATCCAGCAAAATCAGTCACATAGTCAAACTCCGCCAGATGCTGCGCCAATGGCGGAAGAAAGCAGCAGCCGGCACCCGCCGCCGCGTACCTTCCGACGTACCCTCCGGGCACATAGCGGTCTGTGTGGGCACCGGTTTCAGAAGATTCGTGGTGCCGGCGTCGTACTTGAACCACCCTGTGTTCAAGAAGCTGTTGGTTGAAACAGAAGAAGAGTACGGGTTCACAAACATGGGTCCACTCACCATTCCCTGCGACGAGTTCGTATTCGAAGAAATTCTCAGGTACTTGACACGATCCGAGTCAAGTTACTCGGCACGATTTGCGAGTCTTGAGGAGTTTCAGAGATATTGTCATATGGATTTGTGGCCCGAATCTCGGCCACTCCTTAATGGGTTCATTGATACGTCCATCTGGTAATCAGGAAATGTGATTCACTCCGGTTCGATTCGCTCCAGTCTCATATTAGGGTTTTCTTATTGATCACCAAACATTGTTTTTTTATTTTTCAAACTTCTTTCTCCAATTGAAAAATTTACGAAAGAAAAATCAAAAAATTCGCCTCCAAAAGTTCATAATCTATTATTCAATTCAGAAACACGATTATAAAAAAGGAACAAATATTTTTCGTATCATGATTTTTTATGTAATTTATTTGGGTGTTTAATGATATGGTGAGGTACTGATGAATATATCAAGAGAATGCAATGGAGATGGCAAATAGGTGGGACGAGCTTACCACCGAGTCGTCCCGAGTTTGAATCGGAGGGGTAGAGAAGTGGTACTGCAATTTTGCAGTTGAAGAAGAAGAAAGTGACTTTTTTCTGCTATTGTAAATTCTTTTGGATAGTGATTTGATTAATAAAAACTGTTTAGATTTGAAGCATGATTTTCCACTGTCACTGAATGTTTCTTTTTTTTATAGTGCTTATTATTTATATAGATAAAATTGCAGTCAATTATTGAAATTAAAATATTAGTTGTTGTGGTCGTTGATATGATTGCACCAACCCATGTAAGTGAACTAACAAAATATGATATATACAATGATACTTATAATGACGAATAATCTCGACACTTCAAAAGTTAAGCATAAAAGTGAAATGACAACTGACTTAACTTCTAAACGATTTAAATTATCCATCATTGTAATAATCATTATAATGATCATTGCATATAGCAGAGTTATGAACTAACGCATGAGAGCAAAATGCTATGTACAAAGTAGCTTGGGCTTGCATTTTTGGGTTTCGGACTTCGAATTGTTCAAAAATTTTGAAAAAATGTTTTAAACTACCCTATAAAAAATCAATTCATTTGAATAACTGTAACTATCTCAGCTGTTTCGTTCAGAAATTAAACCTAAATTGTAAATGAAAATGAAAATGTACAAATGAATTAGTTATAATTATCCGAATAAACTAATTTTGTAAAGGATAACATAAAATATTTTTTTAAAATTTTTGAACGACTTAAATCTTTCGCCTGAAGTCCAAAAATGTAAGACTCAGATCCTTTGTATGCGTATGCACCCCTACTGTGCGCACGCATAGCAGGCCTTCCCATAGAACCCACAACCCATGTGATAATGATATGGGCATGGATACCTTGGGATGGATACAAAGTAGCATCACTGTTTGTTCCTGGACCATGACCCGAGATGCAATTCAATTCTTCGATCTGATCCGAGCTTTTGGAGTTGTGAGTGCCTGCAACCAAAGAACACCGTAAGTACTGCCCGACGCCGACCAACGGAAGGGCACTCTGATGCCTAAGTCAAAAATTCTTGGGAGCAAAGAATGAGACGAAAGAGTGTAATATCAAGTTAGAATGCAAAGTATCATGTACCTCCTCCAGCTAGACATTGCTCTCCTCTTATAGACATCCTTTGTTCCCGATATGGCAATATCGGCCCACAATTTGCTACGAGTTCAGAGGGAGAATAGTGCTCTTGCAAATTCTGGGCCGTTACCGAGATCCCCGGATCTTCTGTAATTTCTTCTGCATATGCGTGCGTCGGCCCAGTACGGACCGTGAGCCTCGTCCTCCCGGTTGTAGTGCCCAGTATGCGCGGGATGCCCCCTGACTCTGATGGTCCGGCATTACCAGTGTTATTGCCCTGTATTTGCCCGTGGGCCTTGGTCCGGAGACCAGTTCTTCCCCGTACCAACGACAATTGCTTGTTAATCTGCCGCGATGGGCCTACGGTCCACCTAATCGTGATATTTCTACCGTTATGGTAGGGCCATTGGTCCACTGGACCATCTGCCATTTGGGGCATGGCCCCTGTGGGCCTGCTCCATTTACCCGGCCCGTAAGCCTGACATAGTCCGGTCACTACAATAACCCCTCAATTCTCCCAAACTAATGGGTTTGTGAGGGTTGAGTACTATTGTCCGTACCGACTATGTCTCCCGTCGGACTAGCCGACCCACTGACCATCACGGTTTGGGAGCCCCTACCTAAAAAGGCCTAGAACACTGAATTCTGTCTCGCAATCTATACCAAATCCCCGCTTGCCGGAGCCTCTGGAGCAGGCGAATGGACGCGTAGTTCTAGAAACTTCCATCCATGTATCTCTATGGTTGGCCATTCGTGTAGACCCTTGGGATTCTCGCCGTCCGTTTTGAATCTGCTCCACCCCCTGTATAAATTGCTTGAGAAGGAGAGATCGAAACTCCATTTGCTCTTTCCTCCACACTCGATTCCTCGCAATCGATGACAGCCGCCACCATCCTCCGCTCACTGAAATCCAGCCCCTCTTTGCTTTCGAGCCCTCAGGTAACTTCTCTCTTCCCTTCCCTTTTGGTCCTTTTCTTTGCTCAATCAACCATCGGGCTTAAACTGAGCCCGTTGACCTTTGCCGCTTGTCTCAGGCTTGTGTTGCAAAGGCCCTAGGTTGTTGCCTGTCAAGTTTCCGTACTTCCCCGCAAACCATGCTCCTGGCTCAAATGAGTTGGGACAGTTGTGTTTCCATCGGACCATCTAGGCTCCTGATCTCCTGCGTTTATTTGATCAGGTAGGATGTGATGTCTGGCAATCGCAGAGGCACGACAGAAACCAGCAGCAACCCATTCCTGGCTTACTTCGACTCGTCGAAGAAAATTAGGGAGTTCTAGCAAAAGTATCGGGTCCCAAACAATGTGATCGTTGAGCTGGTGAAGGAGGACAATAAAGGAACCCCATCGTGACCCATAAAGCCCGGCAACTGGTCATACCACTCATGGCCATCACTGAGGGTGGAGTCTGGTTCCCCTTGATCCGTAACTTGCCAAAGTTCTTTCCGTGCTGAGCCTAACTATGGCTCAACTCACTATCAATTTCTTCCGGATCATGACGTCGATAGCCGAACTCAACCGGCTATTTAATCTGAAGTTCGAACCCGACGATCTCTTCGGGATGTACTGCATCAATCAAAACAAAGCCTTGAAGCGGTACTTCCCGGCGATACGGAGAGGATACAACCATGCCATTGATTGGCTCCCAGACTCCGACCAATGGGGTAATGAGTATGTCATAGTCCTAGGTGCCTACGCATCCGACTCGGCAGAAATCCCTTGGGCCCCCTCCATCCTGAGTCAGTAGCATTCCCTTTTAATTTCTGTTTCAATCTTCTTTGCATATGTGCTGACCCGTGTGTTGTGTTTTGCAGATCCGAAAAATGTTGGATGGTTGAAGAAGAAAGCTAACAAAGACCGAATCAAAGCTCTCTACAAAATCGACATCAGCTCCCGGGATGTACCTACATTGCTCGGGTACGTCCCCACATACCACTCGTACATCAAGAAGAGGAAACCCAAACCAACGGGCATTACGATCCGGGAGCAGCCCACAGCTACAGAGTCCCATGACAGAACCTGCTCCGAGCCACCTCCCGAGCCGCCTCTCACCATGACACGCCAAAGGAAACGAGCCTTCCTGAACATGGGGTCCTCACTGAGGTGGTGTCCCCTCCTGTTGCTGACCTGGCGAAGGGCAAGGAAGTCTCCCCTGAGTCTTCACTTTAGGTCCTGCATCACACACCAGAGGATTTGTAAGATATATCGACCAGCAAGCACCGCAAGCTGGTCCTGATTTCCCCAGACAAATAGAGGATCGAAGACTTCGAGGAGGATCTTGACCGTATGTTAGAGGGTGATGCATCCGGGTCAGCTCTCTAGGGCCCTGCCTTCACTTATAGGGCTGCGATGTCCTCCCAACTGACTCGGTCAAGGCACCTGGAGTTGCTCCAGCTCTGGCCCAGGCCATCATGCTCCCGTACGACGAGGCAGCTCCGCCCAAGGCTCTGGACAAGATTTACAGCATCAGACTATCCCTGGATCTTCAGGTATCATCCTCGTCCTTCTCTTTCAAACAGCTTCTTCAACTGATGCGCCTCGGGTTTCCTCTTTCAGGTGGCACAACACATCTCAGGAGCCTGGGGCCATGCTATGGCTCTTGAAGCAGATTTGCTGAATGAGACTCGGTGCTACCGCAGATCAGAACAGGAGTTAGCGGCTGCCAAAGAAGTGGCCGATTCTCTGAATGCTCAGCTCCAGGATGCTATTGGGGCCCGGGAAAATGTTGTCCAGGCCTACAAGAAGGAGATCTGGGCTTGCACCGAGGATGTGAACCGGGCCAAAGAAGCTAAGGCTCGTCATCAAATTGAGTTGGAAGAGGCCGATGCCAAGGGGTATGATGCCGGTTATGATGTGGCCAAAGCGGAGTATTCCCGGCAGGTAGGCATCATCCGGGATGACGCCCTGCGATGGTGCTACCTCCTTGGCTTAGATGCAGCTGGAGTCCCTGCTGATCTCCCATGCGCTCTAGTGTTCCAGTTGCCCCGACTGAGAACCTTTCGGCTGCTGCTATGGATCCTGTTGTTGATGCTGATCCCTTGGACATGGTCGTGGATGAATTTGCTAATGAAGACTTGCCGGTGGACCAAGTCCTTCTGTAGCTTGCCCTTTTTGTTTTTGTTTATTCGGTACTGTGTGCCGTAGTATGCCTATTTTTTGCTCTAACATACGTTCTGACATGATGAATTTCTTTTCTGCTTTCATGGTACTGGTTTTTGTTGTCTTCCCCTTTGTGGGTGTTTTGCCTTGGAATGGAATGGATAAAGTTTGTGTTGGACTTCAACTTAATTGCTTCGGTTGATGAAGATTTGCTTATGTTGTAATGCCGCGGGACCTTGCATTGTATTACTGCACCCCTTACTTTGTAATTGTTCATTTGATATTTGCCCCTGGACAATTACAAAGTAAATGGGTAATGCTCCCGAATCAACTTCTATTAACTTCCATTGACTTGTTGTCTGTACTTGGACTGTGGGTACTAAGGTTAGTCAACTCCCAATAATGGGTCGAGATAAGACTCCCAATAATGGACCGAAGCATAAGCTCCATTGCTAGAAAAGAGTACCGAAACAACAAAAATTTCCAAGTATTATTGTAGTAATAGAATTCTCCCAGACTCGGGCTGATAAGAAATACAATAAAAACATTCTCCCAAAATGGGCCGGAGCATGAAACATAAAGAGTTCTCCCAAACATGGGCCGGAGCATTAGTGGTAATACATCCATAGGTTCTTCGCATTCCATGGTCTTAGGATTTTTCGGCCTTCAATGTCTTCCAGTCGATATGATCCAGATCCAATGATTTCTGTAACTCGGTCCGGTCCTTCCCAATTTGCCCCGAGCTTCTGCTTTTTGTGACCTCCTACAGCCCTGCGGAGGACAATGTCGTCCGACTTGAATGTGCATACTCGGACCCTCCTGTTATAAGATTGGGCCAGCCCTTGCTGATAGGCTGCTATTTTGATTCGGGTTGTGTCCCTCTTTTCTTTTGCCAAGTCAAGGTCTTTTGCAAGAGCCTGATTGTTCTGCTCCGTGCTGAAGTTCTCTGTCTGGATCGTTGGCAATCTAGCCTCCATCCCAAATGCAAGCGAAAAAGGAGTTTACCCGGTTGATCTCCTAGGGGTTGTTCGGTACACCCAGAGCACATGGTAAAGTTGCTCGGCCCACTTCTCTTGGGCTGCAACGAGCCTCTTTTTATTCCGGATTGCAATGAGGATAATATGGTGTTGAATTGTAGAACCAAATAATGTACTCTATGCAAAAGTCCGTGAATAGGTTTCCTACAAATTGGGTTCCGTTGTCTGATACAAATGTGTACGGTATTCTGAACCGAGTGACAACGTTGCGCCACACGAAATGCTTGATATCTATCTCCTCGATGGTGACCAGAGGCTCATCCTCCACCCACTTCGAAAAGTAGTTTGTCGCCATAACCAAGTATTTGAATCCCCCCGGAGTGACTGGCAATTTGCCCACGATGTCCAACCACCATTGTGCCATCTTCCTTGATGCTGAGATGAGTGCTAAGGCCAATTTCTCCAGGGGTAGATACTATGTCTCGGCATCTAGCAAGGTTTTGCTTGAGTTCTGCCCCTCCTTCCAGACCATGACCGAACTAACCGAATGTTGAGAGACGGTGGGGTATAAGAAAAGCTCATCATGCTCCCGTAGTGCAGCAAACAGAGACGCCTCAGTCAAGTATCATTTTAGTTCGGCCAAGGCTTGGTCTGACCTTCTGGTCCATTGGAAGTTGTGCCTGCTCGACTTTTTGATGAGGTCAAAGAAGGGTCGACATTTGTCTGATGACCGACTGATGAATTGGTTCAATGTTGCAGCCATTCTAGTGAGCTTCTGCACCTCCTTGATAGTCCGGGGGTCTTGCAGATCACGGATTGCTGTTATCTAGTTTGGATCTGCTTCAATCCTTCTCCTGGTGACTAGGTGCCCGAGGAACCATCTGGAGCCCACCCCGAAGGCATATTTCTCTGCGTTAAGTTTAGGTCGGTGGTCCCGGAGTACGTCAAAGATCTTCTGTAAATCTCCCAAGTGATCACGGGCTTCTTTGCTCTTCACCACCATATCGTCTATATAGGCCTCTATGGTTCGGCCAATGTGCTCCCGAAACATGGTTGTCACCATTCTTTGATAAGTCGCTCCAACATTCTTTAACCTGAACTACATCACCTGATAGTAGTACAAAACCTTAGGGGAGATGAATGTCATTTTTTCTGCATCCGGAGGATACATGGCTATTTTGTGGTAGCCACGGTATGCATCCATGAAGATGAGCCGATCATGACCAACCGTAGCATCCACAAGTTGGTCGATCCGGGGCAGCGGGAATGGATCCTTCAGGCAAGCCTTGTTCAGGTTAGTGTAGTTAACACAGACCCAAAATTTCCTATTCTTTTTCTTCACCACCACTATGTTGGCTAGCCATGTCGGGTATTGCACCTCCCGAATTGCCTTCGCTTCCATTAGCTTGTCCACCTCTTCGATCACTGCCTCTGTATGTGCTGCTGCCGAGCGTCGGGCTTTCTGCATGACCGAATGAAAAATGGGGTCAACATTGAGTCGGTGGCATATTAAGTCTGGGCTGACCCCCGGCATTTCGTATGGCGTCCAAGCAAACATGTCAATGTTAGCCCTCAAGAGTTTGAGCATATCCTCTTGATCCGGTTCTGGCATGGCCGACCCAATGAGGAAGAAACACTCATTGTCTTCTTCGACCGGAACACAGACAAGTTCTTCAATAGCCTTTTCTGCTTCTTCGGTACCGACGTCCTCCAAGACCAAAGCATCTGATACCTCCACCCAATGAACTTGAGTCGGGGTGGTTTTGCTCTTTACGGCGGCCACATAGCATTTCTTTAACGCCATCTGGTTTCCATATATATTCTCCTATCCATATGGGCCATTGAACCATACCACTTGCAAGAAAGTGGATGTAATGGCCTCCATCTTGTGCAGCCACTCCTAACCCAAAATAGCATTGTAAGGGCTCAGGAGATCTACCAAGACAAACTCTGTTTCTATTGTCTTGCTTTCGGAGGTAACCAGAATGTTGACTATCCCCAAGGGACAGACCGGAGCAGAGTTAAAACCGACAAGAGGCACCTCGGAAGGGACCAGCTCATCAATCGAACAGCCAAACTATTTGAACAGTGGGTAATACATCACGTCCGTGGAGCTCCCCGGATCGATAAGGATTCTTCCGGACCAACCAATCTCCGAGCTTTAAACTGACGACCAGAGCGTCACTATGCGGGAGCTAGACCCTCTCCAGGTCCTTTTCCGAGAAGGTTATCTGCCATTTCTTGGCCGACTCTGGTCATGGGCGCTTCTGCGCCATGCCAACGTTTATCACCAAATGTCCAGCTTGAGCTTGCCAGATCTCTTCGTGATTCTCTGCTCTACTGTCAGATCCATCATCCCATATATGACATTGATTACTCGTATCGCTTCCTCATTCCCTCCAAGAGGCGGAGGTAGTAGTACGACTGCCATCTTCTCCTCATCAATAAACTCCCAGAGCCTCCCGACATCTACTTGTTCTTTGAAAAAGTCCTTGAATGCTCGGTACCGTGTCGTGAGATGCCCCTTGTCTCTATAATAGGAACACCTCATCGATGCATTCTTCCCCTTGGGCTCCCCCATGATTCTGGAAGGGTACCAGAAGAAGTCCTCCTTCTCGATCTTCCATAACAGCTCATAGATCGGTATTTTGAACACCATACGGTTTGCAACGAATTCGTCTGGACAGGGGGTTCTCTTCTCTTTCTCTTTGATGTTGTTCACCTGCCATGGTGCACTCCCACTCGTCGGTCCAGATTTGGAAACAGCGTTGGGCTCGGCCTTGAGCCGTTTGGTCCAGGCTTCTTCTAGTCTGCAATGTTTCTCGATCTGGGACATTAAATCGTCCATGTCGGTGGGGCTGGAAAGGGTGAGATTCTCAAATAGCCTACTCCGGGGATCCAGTCCCATTTGAAGGAAAGGACTGCAGTTCCCGGAGTGCACTCCTCTATTTCATTGTATACCTCCCAGTACCAGGAGGCATATTTCTAGAGGGTCTCGCCCTTGCCCATCTTGAGTGCCAGTAGTGCGTCCACCTCCTTTTTCGGCTTCGTGCTAGTGACGAACTAGGCAAGGAATGCTTGAGATAGCTCCCAGAATGAGCCGATTGATTTCTCCAGGAGCTTGTCGAACCAGATTAGCCCTAGATCCCCCAAACTGGACGGGAAGACCTTGCACAAGAGTTTATCCTCCGTGACGTATAGCGACATCATTTGACGAAAATGCACTAGGTGCACGTAGGCATCTGATGTCAGTTCGTACTTCTTGAACTTAGGTGCTGCGAAATTGCGTAGCGGTTGGTAAAAGTCGATGGCCGGAGTAAAGGGTGAGGAGATGAGTTGTGCGTGAACTTGATCTGCCCGGCTTGTGGTGACTCGGTCATCCGGCATCCAGTTTATCCCGAAGGACGGGTAACTGGGTACCCATATCCCTGATATGGGACCTGGAATGCACCGAGGCTTGACACTTGGTCATCCAGGTGTCCTCCTTCGCCTTCCTCTTTCTTTCCTGTCTGTCGAACTAGATGCCATGGGTTGTAGTATCACCACTGACACGATCTGGCCCCCAACTCACCGTAGAGCATTCCATTGGGCCAGAGTTGCTCCCTAGGCATAATAGTGCCAAGGGTTGGGGTGTTTTGTTGTGGTTCGGCGATGCCATAGCCTTCCCTTTTGTCCTCCTCTCATGCCCAGAGTGATCGGGTTGAGCCATTTCTTCCTGCCTCCTTTCTTCCGAATGTCTCCTGTGCTGCCTTCTCTTCTCTAGGGTCTGGCTTCTTCTTCTGTCGGGGGATCGGGTTCTCCTACTTCCCCGCTCTTTCCCCAACTGTCCCGTAGCACGGGATTCCTTGGAGCGCAGCTCTACCTTGAGCCTGAGTACATCTTCCTGGATTGCAAGGATGATGACATCCTTCTTGTCAATTCTATCTTCCAGCATCCGGATGTAGGCCCTAGAGCCCTGATCCTTCAGCGGTCTGGATGGCGTCGTACCATGTACGGTCCTATTTCCTTTTGTTGTCTCGCAAACTGGCGTTACCCCATTTATCGTCTGGAGGACGACAAGATCCTCCGGACTTTGGTGCTGATCGAAAAAAATAGAGTTGGTGTCGTTCCCCAGCAGAGTCGCCAATTGTGTGTTCCTGGACCACAGCCCGAGATGCAATCCAGTTTTCCGATCTGATCCGAGCTTTTGGAGTTGTGAGTGCCTGCAACCAAAGAACACCGTAAGTGATGCCCGGCACCGACAACTGGAAGGGCACTCTGATGCCTAAGTCAGAAAGTGCTGGGAGCAAAGAGAGAGACAAAAGAGTGTAATAGCAAGTCAAAACGCAAAGTATCATGTACCTCATCCAGTTGGACATAGCTCTCCTCTTATAGGCGCCCTCTGTTCCTGATATGGCAATACGGGCCTACAATCTGTGGCGATATCAGAGGGAGCGTAGTGCTCCTGCAAATCCCGGACCATTACCGAGATCCCCGGGATCTTCTGTAATTTCTTCCGTATATGCGTGCGTCAGCCCGGTACGGACCGTGAGCCTCGTCCTCCCGGCTGTAGTGCCCAGTATGTACGGGATGCACTCTGACGGTCCGACATTACCAGTGCTATTGCCCTGTATCTGCCCATGGGCCTTGGTCCAGAGACCAGTTGTTCCCCGTACCAACGACAGTTGCTTGTTAATCTGCCGTGATGGGCCTACGGTCCACCTAACCGTGATGTTTCTGTCGTTATTGTATGGCCATTGGTCCACTGGACCATCTGCCATTTTGGGCATGGCACCTGTGGGACTGCTCTGTTTACCCGGTCCGTAAGTCTGACATAGTTCGGTCACTACAATCACATTGGGTCTCGTACAAAAAATTTAAAATTTTAAAAATTAAATTAATATTTTCATTGATTTTATAAAATATCAGTTTATTCGAATAAATGTAAATGATTCAATCAAACTTTTATATTGTTATTTAAAAGTTTTAGGCATAACTTATTGAATTTAATTGGATGAACCACTTACACATATATGAATAAATTGATTTTTCAAAGTCACTAGACATATTAATTTAAATTTTATTAATGGATGGGCCCCACAAATCCATATGTATCACATCAGTACCTAAACATTGTTGCATGTAGTTGAGTTGTTTGTTATTGTCAAATTTAGGAGAGAAAAGTATAAAAAAAG